>VZTL01000062.1:2895-39040 GCA_013400535.1 Scopus umbretta
GGGGGGGGTGAAGTTTGAGGGGATTATTTTTTTTTTTTTGCGTTTTGGTTTTTTATATCTGTGCTGTCAGGAGATGCTTCCTGGCATTTGGGGAAAGGGAGCTCTCCTAAATGGCAGTGAACACCTGAACATATGCTCCTCAAGTGGAGCCAGCAAGAGCTAAGAGCTCAGGCTATACTCCCACAGAAATTGTTGAATTTCAGGCTGCTGCTTCAGAGCCCTTTCTTTCACTATTACATGTCTTAGCACCTTTGAAAAGGACAGACTTAAAGCTGTTTTCTTTTTTAATTTACCCTTAAGTCCTTATTTCTGACTGAATTTTGCTTTTCTACCTACATATTTATATGGCCCTACTTTTCTGGTGTTGTCTCTGTACATCTTGCCCTTGCCTGAAAAGAAAAATGGAGCTTATTATTTTGATGGGTGGTTTGTTAGGGTTTTTAGTTTTTGGAAAATATAGCTGTTTGGGTCTGATTTTTGTCCTGAGACTGCTCTGATGGAGATGATGGCACAATCTTATGTCTCCGCAGTCAAGAGAGCACAGCCTGGCGTAAAGCCGTGCAGTGGATCTGGATGTGTAGCAGCAATCACTACCCTACGTTGTCTGCTGTCAGGAGCAACTGCAGGTCAATTTTGGTGTGTTTTGGAATAGCATTTGGCCCAGAGCCATAGGGACCTCCCAAAGGTGTGCCCTGTCCGGGTACCTAAGTCCTTTGGAGCAAAACTAGATGGAATATCCCCAAGTGTTTTCTTAGTGTTGCTGCTAGCTAGCCTTACATCCGTATGGTTGTGATATGCTGTAGCACGTGGGGGTCAACATCGGAAATCCATTGACAGCCCGAGAGTTTGTGCTCTGTTTAATGCTTGGTACCACTCGTACAACCATGCTGATTTTAGTGGAGCTGCTTGAGCCAGGGGGGGGGGGGGGAAATGTTCTGTCCTCCCCTGAAGTATTTGTTCAAAAAACCAGCAACAACAAACAACCCAAACCACAAGCTGTGGAAGCGTGACTTCATCGTCTCGGTTTTCTCCACGCTGTGCTGGGCAGAAGAGCGGCTAAGGCATTTGCAGATGCAAAAATACGCTTCTGGGACTTCTCCCTGCGGGAAACCATTGCTTCATAGAGGAATGATTTAAACAGCTGTAGTTTGTCTTGACAGCATATTTTCTTTACCCTGAGCTACAAAATAACCTTTTTGCCAAAGTTACTCTCAGCTGAGAAAAATCAGATGCTGCAGTATATGCCTTTGCAGGTGTTGGGTGTTTTGTGAAAAAGACAGAGATGGTTTAAAAATGGAGGGACTCTTTGGGGAAAAAAACCCCAACTTTTCCTTAAAAAAAAAAAAAAAAAAAAAAAATTCAAAAAGGAAAAAAAGTGTAGTTCACCTAGAAACCAAGATCAAATTTACAGGAGAACCCCCCAGCAGTATTTGATCCAGAAATGCTGCCATTTTGTTCCATGGAAATTGCCATCCAGGTCTTTTGTGCACTTTCTGGTTTGGGGTTTTGGGTTGGGGCGGGGGGTTGTGTTTTGTTTTCATGTTTTTTTTAATTCCTCACACCACCACTACTTTCTCATTCCCCACATCCCCACCGGGGATAATCTTCTTTGTCCCACAGTACTTCCCATTATTTGTGACTGCACCAACACTGCGTTGTATCCCCTGTCAGCACTGAAATTCAGCTCAGACAAAAGACGAAGAACGAGTGGTGGTACTTCTAAGTTTTGAAATCACTAGACTTTGTTTTAGGCTTGCCTGAACAAAGCGTTGGGGGTTGGTTTGGTGTTTTTTTAATAGAACAATGAAAATTCTTTGTGGGGAAACAGTTCTTACAAGAAAAATAATTGCTCGAAAGACTTAATTTCTTTAGTGTAAAAATAGATTTAATGTGGTTGGTCATTCAAGTAAGTAGAAAAAAATGTTATAGAAAGTACCATCCATGGTGAGGTAGATATCTGCAAGGAAGTTCTGTAAGAGATGGGCCACAACCAAAGACTATACCAGACCCAAGAGGTTTGGGGATTTTGTGTATTTTCTTAGCTGTTCAATTCAGATGGAAGTTCTGCCAGCCATTCCCCAGTGAAAGGATGGACAGGGCTTGTTTACAGAGCTGTCCCTTCCTCACTTTGCTTTCTGCCTCCCCCCCCCCCGCCTCNTGCTTTCTCCCTCCCCCCCCCCCGCCTCGGTTATTAAAATTTTCTGTGTCTGTGTGACTCACTGGCAGCAAGTCAGTATCACTGTGTATCATGCAACCATTTACTTGTACATTTCCATCATATTTAATTCTTGTAACTTCCGTGACATGTTGATTTTGGGTGCTTTGTGAACCACTAACTTTGTAAAAAGCTGATTGTATCACACTTGTGCAATACATAAAGTGGATTCTTAATCCTAGAGAGTTTTCACAGGACAGTGACAGTTGTTCAGAGTATTTTTGTTTGAGGAGATGTTTAAGTTGCAGAGCTGGTATGGACCTGCACCTTCTTTGTTTCCAGATTAATTTTATTGTTACCTGTGTCACTTCATGGACTGAAGTCATGTGTCCTGGTTAGTTTCCCTTTGAGTAAAATTAGGATTGAGGAATCCTATTTCAGTCTTAGTTTTGAAACAGTCTTAGTTTTGAAACTAGCTAGTTTGCCATGCTGGCTCAGGATTGAATACTTGACTAGCAGTCACTGTCAGAAGACTCGGGAAATAAAGGAGAAAAAATGTTCTGCTTAGCGCTCTGTCACGATTTCATAAAAATTGTAAAACCTCTAGTCCTGTCACCCTCATCTTACACTTTCTCTACATTGAAAAAATTCTCTGTATTTCAAGGGATTTGCAGAAGTAATTTTGAAATCATGTTATAGTGTTTCCTATCCCTTGTGGTATTCAGAGCTTCAGGAGTTTGTCTTGGGCAAGACCTATTGAACCGGGTGTTTCCAGGCAGTACTGTACGGGGGGGCAGCAAGAGGTAAAGTACGCGTTAAAGACTTCTGTGGTGGTCGTGACCCCACTCATCATTTCTCAGGTTTTCCTTAGTATTATGTTGGACTGGGACTCTAAATGACTAATAACATGCTTAGTTGTTTTGGGTGACAATCAAAGCTGGTACACAGCAATGATATTTTTTTATGTCTCTTACTCCTTTAATAATGAGCTCAATTCTCAACAGCCATTCTCACTTCTAAAATTCCGCAGAAACATGCTGTATGTGTTGGACCATGAATAGCAGGTGGATTTTGATTAGCGTAGGATGACTTGCATCACTGCAGAGTCTCTAGATAGCCATGAAAAAAAGAACTGTGTTCATTCCGACTTCTGTGCTGTCAACACATTTGCCAGCCAGACTCAACTAAGATGAACCTTTATTGGTGAAGATGAGTGAAAGACAGCCCTGTGCCAGTTCAGTTTCACCCTCCGACATATGGATATTGGCTTTTGAGCGAACTGCCTGCATACAGTTCCTTTTCTACAACTACACCTTTGCCTGTCTTGTCTGCTTAGGCTGTAAGCTTGTTGGAGCAGCGACGGGCGGTCCGTGCCCGTACCAAAGGGATGCCGGCCTCGGTAGGAGCCTTGAGGTGCTGCTGTGACACAGGCGCTGTTGGCGCAGAGGATGCGATGGGCAGGGAGAACATCTGCCTGGCGCCTAACGCGCAGCACGTCGGACCCTTTCCTGCTATAAACTACTACCGACTTGCGTTGAACTAAGGTTTTTTAGTTCTCCTGATTGGCATTAAACAGAAATATTTTAAAGGGAATTCTAAGCGAATATTTTGAATAAGTTACCAAGATACTTCGGTAGAGTTTTCTCCCTCCCCCAGATTGCTTTTCTTGGTTTAACTTTTACTATCAGGCATAATCAGAACTATGCTTGAGTGATTTCACAATACAGTAATATGCAGCCTGTAGGTTTCCAACTTGGTATCAACCGAGCCCCTGATTTTACTCGGGCCTTTGCTCAGTCAAGTAACTGTCCATCTTTACAGAGGTCTCTACTACCAAGTCCTTGCTGTCTGTTCACTTTTTGTGTCTTTAAATGAGGTCACTGCGGAGCAGAATGCTGTTGCAGGGCTGAGGCTTGAGTTCCCACTGTGTCCTTGCATCCACCGCAGCGGCTCTGCTTCGCAGCGTGTGTTTTATTGTGCCCGTTTTCAGCTTTGATTTCTTGTCCTCTGCACCTTCCTCTGGCCTCAGCCCTTCCCTCTTCTCCAGCTCTCTGACTTAGCAGTGCTTCTGGTGTGTGTTTAGGGGTTTAAAACCTAATTATACTTTAGTTTGAGGGCGAATAGGCTTTCTCTCTTTTTCACCTTAAGGCCCAGCAAGAGTCAGTGAATATGGGCTGACTTCTGAGGGTAAGGCTGTAAGGATCGCCTGGAAGAAGCGACAGTTCATTAAATTTTATGTTTCTGGTTAGCTTCCCCTTGTATTCTAATTTAATCCAAGAAACAGAAATGTCCAGTGAACACTGAAAATTTATTTTAACATAAGGGCTTAAGGCCTTACAGAATTATAAGAATTCTAGCTGCTGTTTCTTCAAAATTAACTTTTTTCCGTATGTGTTTTCATGGAGTTTAGAAACCGACTCTAGAGCCACCTAGGCTTTTAGGGGTCCTGTAGAGCTTCAAAAGTTGTTAATAAAATACTGTCATCAGGTGGATTTATTATTGAGCACTGTGCAGTAAAGTCAAAATAAGTAAGGTTTCTTAAAGATATTTTGCTCATGTTTGCATACCGTTGGTTTTGATACCCATGAATACTCTTAGTGCAGTGGGACTTATGCATATTCATGCTTTGGAGGTCTAATCAACCCCCCATGAATGTGGAAAAGAACCATTTTGTTCCTCTTAATGAACTTTTGATCAGAACTTAGATGGAAAACCTACTGTGCTGTAAGTGGAACTTACAGCTGCCTGTATTTAAGTTAACACTTCGCAAATTAACTTAGGACTGCGTATAGTGAAGTTTACTAAACCATTTCCGATACAGTATTTCATTTTAACTTTCTTATGCCAACTTGAGCTGTTCTGGATTTTGGATTAAATAACCCAGCAATGGATAGTTATCCTAGGTGGGGTGAGGGAAATCTATTTCCTCTACCTGCTATTTAAAAGCACGGGTTTTAAAAGCTTCAGTTAAAAAAAAAAACTGAAACAAACAAATAATAATAATAAAAAACAAACCCAAACAACAAAACCCACACCAAAATCTTGATAGTTTTAATGAATTAACTTTGGGGAAGAAGGAAAGGGGAGTTGCTTTGCCTGTGTTAGAAAAGATTCTCCATCTGTCTTGTGGAGAAGCACTACTGTCCACTAGTGCTGTGGACCAGAGACAGAAAATGTAGCAGGCTGGAGGGCCTCTCAGTTATTGCCTTCCTGTGAAATACCTACCCAGTGCTTACCTGTCCGTCCTCTGCTGTCCAAACATCTTTGTTTGCATTGACCTACAGAGACCTTTTAGATTCTTTTGGATAGACTCTCCAAAAAATTCCCCCGACAACGTGCATGCTGCTGTCTGGGACTGTCAGGGGTGAGCAAGACTTTCTTGCAGGTGTCCCTCCAGGTGACAGTGGCGTGGTGCTCACCTGTGGAGTGGAAAGCAGGAGGCTGTTTGTTTCTTTGGTGCTTCTCCTGCCTAATTTGTGGAGGAGAGCCTGACTGAAAGCCCAGGGATGAAAACCATGCAGGTGGAGGGGTGTGAAGCAAGTGAAATGAGGGATAGGTCTGAAGGCAGGCTGATTCAGCTCAAGAAAAACGGGAAGGGAACAAGCAACTGCGTATGTGCTGGGGGATGCAGGAGGGAGCGAGGAGAGCTGAGAGAAGCTACAGGAGAAGGGGACGGAGGTGTAGGAGCAGTGTGAAGGGAGCTGTGGTCTGGTGGGTGGGGAGAAAAGACAGTTCAAGGCTGGGACTCTCCCACAAAAGACCCCCCACAGCACTGTGTTTAACCAAGGCAATAACTGAGCCCTGATACCTTAATTGCTACTTTTCACCTTCAGCAAGCAGCTGGGAAGCCTACCTGGGAAATGAGCACCCCCTCCATCTGCCACCCACTGCTTGACCAAATTCTGTGCAGTTTTTGCATGGGGAGCAGTGATCTCAGAACAGATCCCAAATGTGTGGGAATCAGCATGGTCCCACATAATGATTTATTTTGATTTCCCTCATCACCATCCTGTGTGGGTTTTTTTTGGTTTGGTGTTTTTTTGGGCTTTGGTTTTGGGGGTTTTTTTTGTTTGTTTTTTTAAATTACAAAGTAACATTCAAAACTAAACACGTTAAAACTGCTTGGTATTTAACAACACAAACATACTCTCTCTGATTACTGTTACAGAAGGAGGATTCAACATAATTTGGCAAGTGCTTTGCAAAATAAATCAGCTAGAACCTGCCCCCTCACCCCCATCAAACCAGCCTAACGCCCTAACTCCTTAGCAGGGTTGATCTCCCTTGTCTGCATTTCTTGAAGCTATTTGCAGGTTTTAAAATATTCTATTTATGTTCTACTAACTTCCAAACAAACTGTCCTCATCTCTCTCTAGAAAGGGAACAAAACGGCTCCGAAGACAGCAGGCACATCCTGCGCACCTACGCCCACAGGCGCACACAGCAGCAGTGCATATACTTAAGCTGTCTCTGACACACGTAATTTTCCTTATTATTAAGTACTCGTCTCTTCCCTTTTCAATGCCTTTAAGATAAAAGATTTATATGTGCATATGTACATGTAGGAGAAGAAAGAGGGAGGAAAAAAGTGAGGGAATAGCTTCATCTGCCTCCGTGTCCCTCAAAAATCTTCAGCAATCTCTCCAGATTCAGGTCCATATCCAAAGTCTGTGGAGGTTATCAGTTTTGAGTGTGACACACAGACTATTTTGGAGAACAGTTGTCATCTACACTTCTAGATTTAAAGTGTATCTGTAATAAGTGTGTCATGTGGCACTGGCATCTCTCTAAGGGGGTGCTTTATAGTTTGCCATGCAAACTCTGGCATATTTAGTTTCCTTCAGAAATTAAGGATCCATTGTATTTAACCCATGTAAGCTAATAAAATTTACATTTCTTAAAAACAAACAAACAAACCCTCATTACTGTTTTTTAGAGTTACCATTTTCTGTTATAGACAGTAATACCACCAAATCTTCAAGGAGTATTACTCAATTATTTTTCACTGTGTACCTTTACATCAAGTCCATCTTCTTTTGATAAGATGTGCTCTATTAAACCACAAGGTGCTGTGTATGATCCGTAGTTTCTTTTCTTGCATTTGTGTCAATGTGGAAAGCCATAACAGTCTCTTTTGAGTTTAGAAGCTGTGTGTTTGTGCTAAGTTTGGGAATCATTAACATCCTAAAAGTTTTAAGGTTTCTTTGAGATAAGCCACCTTGATTTTCACTTCTAGCTTTCTCTCTTGGTTTCTTACTGTTGAAATCAGGCCAGGTATTTAATGAAGGTGGGGTTTTTTGGTTTTGTTTTGGGTTTTTTTATGAGATGTTACACTATTTATGAATTTTGTTCTGTTGAAGAATAACATTCAAATCTCCTTCCTTGGAATTATTTTGATATTTCCATTTCCAGCCTAAACTGGGAAAGGAGGAGAATGCATGCTGTGAAAGGAGTCATTAACTGTGGATTTGTAGAGCTGAATAGAAGTTTGTCTTTTAGTTGTACTTCAGTTTTTTTAAGCAAAATTTTAAATAATCCAGCTGGGCAGTTCATTCAGCTATGGCACTATGAGAATATGAAAGAAAACTTTCCCTATGGACACCTCAAACCAACACCAATGTGAGCATTTTGCTATGTTGCACAAAAACCGCCGGTGAAATTTCATTGAAAGTCTAGAAATAAGTGATATTTCATGAAGCTTTGTGTTTTCAAACACCTCATATCTTTTTTCTTTTTTTTTTTTTTCCTCTCAAACCTGGATTTCCAGATAGCACTGGTACAAAGACAAAAGAAATTAGCGTTTGGAAAATGTAACATGGTCAAAGGGAAATTTCTTACCAGGAGAAGGCAGCTTTGCCTTCGGAAAAATATGGGTAGTTTTTATTTCCAGGGTCAGTATGACCATTTTGTCTTATGGGAGTTGTAATTCCAGCTCCTTGCTGTGTCCTTTTCCTTTCAGTGAGCCTTGCCCCTCAAGCGGGTACCTGTGCACTGTGCTTGTTCAGCCTCAGGGAATGCCTGCAGCATATCATAGGAAACAGGGGCCGACCAGAGTGGGAAATGCCACATTTGAGGCAATGCTCTGTTTAAAATGTCTTTTTTTTTTTTTTTCTTCTATCGAGTCAGCTGCTACATCAGGGATTTGGTGTGTGCAAAACTTAACAAACATAAGTGGATTGTTCTAATAACGAAATGCATGAGATTAAGCCTTTCTTTGAATTATTTCAAGAATAATTACTCCTACAAAAGTCAATTTCCAAAAACATCAGAGAAATACAATATATTAAACATATTTACTTAAGTCATATTCAGCCAGCTCCTAAGAGACCCTGCATACAGTGGAAGAGGAGAGAAAAACAAATGCAATGAAACAGTTCAATTTTTCCATCCTTTAAACTTTCCATTTGGCAGAAAGTTCCACTCGTTTGATTTTTGATCTTTGTTCAAGACAAAAACAGATGTCAAAACACAGTGGCTTCCTTCACAGCAACAACTTCTATTTTTGATCAGCTTTAATGGCTTTTGGAAGTGTGATCATCTTCAGATAGGCTGCATTCTTGTCAAACAGATGAGAATAATACCTCCATCAACATCTTCATTACTTCCTTATATATTTCTTGCCCTTCTTAAATATCCTTGTATTTGTATGTTGCCATACTGATGCGTTTTCCAGTACAATTATTGCCCTCCTTCATTAGGCTTTGACCTTACAGAATGACAGTGCTGTCACAAATACTAGAATCCCTGAACGAACAGGATTGGAAATGGTCAGCAGATTAAAACTGTTGGCTTGAAGTTTACTCTTTGGTTTGAAGTAGTGGGGGAAAATATTTGCATAAATGAATTTTTAATAGGTACTAAAAATAAAAAGCTGCTAAAGAAAATATAGCTTGTCTACATTATCCTGCAATTTTAATTATGCAAGCATTTATGTTCTTTGTGTATTTTGACTTAGGGCCATGTGAGACACATGAGTGAACTGTCACTCATGCAGAGTTAATTATAATTTGTCCATATAGAGGAAAAAAAATCCCTGGGAAAATATGATAATGCTTTTCATTGGCAGTAAACACTAGTTGTTGTTAGTCATTTGAGAAAATTATTCTTAGCAGACTATACAAACTCCGTAGTTCAAAGTGTTCCCTGAAAAGAGGTGTATTAGCATGTGGCTAGATCCGCTACAGGAATAGATTTTATTAACTAAGGAACTGTATCCTTCTGTACCATAACATTTATTACATTTTTTTCTTTCACTTGAACAAGAGAGTATATTTTGATTCAGTATTTGGCAATCCAAGCCAGGTTATTTAAAATAATATTCACTTGGAATGTGCCGAGTGTAAAATGCTACTTTTAGAGTAGCTACTTTTATACAGTATTGCAAACAGAAATCTTTCATTTCCCATGTGTAGTACAGAACCAGTTTGTAAGGAGTCTTTAGACTTTGCACTTCTCCTTTTCCCAGGTGAGTGGCAAATAACTAGTTGTCACTGACACATAGAGCAACAAATGGATACGTAGAGCAACAAATGGATAAAGCAAGCATGGATTCTGAGATCTATAATTTTTAATAATTTTTAAACTAGCTACAAAATGTCAATCACTTCACAAACTGACAGGAGACATAAGGAATTTCATATTACATGCTGTAAATTATATTTATCTCACAGTTTATCTAGAGTTCATTCAGTTAGGTTTTTTTATTATTTTTTCATTAAGTCAGCTACTAAACATCTCAGCGATTTGGTGTGCATAGCTCTAGGTAAGCAACAGAGAACTGTACCGATAACAAACCACATGGGGATAGCGACTAGTAAGAGAGAGCCTTATAAAAATTACATTTCTTTGCACCATTTCGTATGGTAGTCGTTTCCTCCAAAAGATAGTCTTCAAAAGCAGCAGACAAACCCAATATATTACACTTATTTCTTTTTGTCTTTGACGTATTTTCAGCCAAGCTTTTATTTTGCTGGCAATGGCTAAATGGTGAGTGCCAAATCCCTCTTTATTCATAATTTTTAAAAAAATGATTATGATTAATAACTATATATATATCAACAAGAAAAAAGTGGCACAACTGCAAACTTGCTGGTATAACATAGTCCCAAAAGAGTCCGAATACTGAGCATGCTTTTGTTGTCATTGTTGGTGTGCTACTGCCATGGGAAAATTCTTGTTTAAGTAGGAGTCTAAAAGTCTATTTATTCCTCATGCATAAATGCATAAATCACATCACTTTTTAGTGCAATGCTTGTTATAGTAATATAATTCCACATTGTCTAATCATGAAATCATAACAACAGATAATGGCAATGAAGAACCGAAGACAGCAGGTTTAAGTGCTTAAACATCATGATACCCAAAGACAGGAGCATGGCAGTAGCTCTGTGGAATGTCACAGTTTTACAAGAACAATACTGTATATTTAAAGGTTAACAGCACGTTTAGCATTCCAACAGTGTTGTCATTCAGCAAACATCATTTAAAAAAAAAAAATAAATAAAGGAAGAGAGGGGGGGAAAAAAAGGAATCCAAAACAGAAACGAGGAAAGGAAAAATCCCAAAAAACATCATAGTGAGCTATAGCCATCAAATCAGCACTATGTACAACCTTTGGAAAGAAAGATATCTAGAAAAAAATAATTACAAGTATCATTTTTGGAAAGCTGACAAACTACACAGGACAACATTTACAATGGGGCTGATATGTGCATGTGTGCAAACCTAGTAGGTAAATACCATGATAAAAGCATGAAGGTACTGCCCTGTTGGACAGTGTTAAAAGGAAATGCACTTTGCTGCATTTAACCACTGCCCAGCATCTTTGTTGCGCGCTGGTTGGCTTCATCAATCCTGGTTTTGTTGGAATCAGCCTAGGGAAACACAAAGGAAAGACAGAGGTGATTACAGGGCAGAAAGAGAACATCTGCAATGTTTTGTGGGCACTTAGTTTTGTCTAAGTCAGGAAAATGAACGAAGCTTTAAAATACCGGAGAGCTGTTTTTATAGCGGTATTGGGGGCCCAAAAGGAAATTTCAGATTTGCCGCGTTTGTGACACTTCAGGTAGCCTCCGAGTAGAGCTTTTGCGTTTGTATTCAGCTTCACTGAACTCTCGTAAACGCTGTGCCAGATCTGTAGCTGGTGCTATCGATAGGGCTACCGCTATTGATAGTAACGGATGACAGGATGAGAAGGGATGATGGGCACGTGGATTTCACTGGTGAAAAGCTGCAGTGCTCTTCAGTGGACCTGGACTCTGTCCTAATTTAGATCACCGGGCTTGCAGTCAAAACTAAAATTTTGGTCAGTGTACCGGAGAATCGCTGGAGCAGGGAAGCTAGATCATCTGATGTAGGGGATGCTGGTAAAGGTAAATTATTTGAAAATATATCAGTCTGGATCTCTTTGCTGTATACGTGAAAGGAAAGGAATAGGTAGGAGTGATGCCATTATTCCTTTCTCTCAACAAAGTTCACCAGTGTAGTTGCAAGACAGGGTAGCCTCTCTCATTGGGCAGCGGCATAAACAGGAATTAAGAAAAGGCAGGGATTCTACTGTTGTTTGAAGCAATCAAACTGGAATTCAGTGCAGCACAGGCCAAACCGTTAAATACGCTGTCTTCCATGGGGTAACATTTGCCATGCTTATAAAATGCCGTTAATAAAACAGCACCACTTGGGAGGTTTAGGAGTTCTTTTTGAGAGGGAAGACACTTCGACCATGGCTTTCTGTAGCTCTACAGAAGTTGGTTTTAGAGACAAAGACATTGTTTTAGCTGACAAAAATTGGCAAAGCTCTTTTCAAGCCCATGTTGCTATGCCAACTTATGCTCACAGAGGGGCTACATAGAAAATGTTTTCAATTTTTGAAAACAAACCTGTGGGAAAGGTGAGAATTGTGTTACTGCTTTAAAGGCATGAACTCAAATAGCAAACTCTTTTCTGTGGTTTGATGGCTGTGTTTTGTTAGCTTTGATGGTTGTTTCCACATCTCTGGGGTGTATCCAGATTGTACAGATTTATTTTAAATCTCCAATTTGCAAAGGCAGAATGGTGAAGCAACTTTCCCACATACATTTAGAAATCCTTTAAAAATGGTTATACTGAAATGCCATAAATCATTCTTAAATATCTTGGGCTTTTCTCCATCATTGTTTTGGCAAATGCTATGTAGAAGTGTATTTTTAGTACAGTAGCATGTGCCAGATCCTCAGCAAGCGTAAATCAGCATAACTCCTTGTTATAAGCCACACTCCTTTATTTTAGCCATAAATTTGACCTTGTCTACCGCAGTACAGTTTTGTGTGCTTTTACCAAAAGACTCTCTAAAAAGAAGTTAATGGTTTTGAAGCAGTTAGGTTTGTCATGAAGACATGAATATTGATTGAATATTGATGAAACGTAATGTTTCTAAATAGGAATGCTAAGGTCTAACACTGGTGGATGATGTTGCATTGAAGTCAGTGGGAGACTTGCCCAGACCTTCCCACCTTGGTCAAGACAAAATGCTTTGAGCCCTTTCTACTTTCCTCCCAGCCTCCTATTTATGGATCATTTTAGGGACAGGGTCTTCTGGTGACGATGATGTCTGGGCCATTTGACATCATCATTGCATCATCGTTTTAGTTTTTGTCCCTTTTCCTCCGAGCTGAGGGAAGGATAAAGCCTTGCTATCCTGATTACCGTGCATAGATCAGATTACATCTCTGCATTATGAGATTTCTCTGGTTTGGATGCACACATCCAGTTTAACATAAATGCTTTGGGAGCATTTGAATTAACTTTGTGATGTGACCCAGCTTTTGCAAAATGTGCTAGCCAAGGGTCTTTCTAATGATCATAGCCGATCAGAAGCACAGTGCTCCAGCTGGTCAGGAAAAGAAAACAACTCCAGCAATGCTGTATTGCCCACCACCAGCTAGGGACAATGGTCTATTGCCGTATTTTATTGCAAAATGGACGTGTATGCATTTGTGGTTTCAGTATTATCCGGCTATCCATCATTTATGACTTTTATAGAGGGTTCTCAATATATTGTGTTTCTTTTTCTGGTATCTCATTACTGTGTGTCCTTACTCTGAGAAATTTGGCAGATTTTCACTAAGACTGAAGGCTGTCTTGGTTTTGTGCTACTTTCATGACAACTTCTCTGTGTACACTGCAAGTCCCTCTTTCAGAAACGTGTCACTGTTCTTTAGCCAAGGGCTCTGCCTGGCGAGGCCTGCCTGTGAGGCTGGATTTAGTGAATCACATTAGCTTGCAATATTGTTTTTCTATTGCTGTATGAAATGCCTAACTCCGTAAGAAGACCACATAGATGTGGAAGGTCAGTCCCTCAGCCAGCAGCTATCAGCATGCCCTGCCTAGAAATTTGGCCCATGCGCTTCATGTGCACAAAGGGCCTGGTCAATGTTTTCAAAATCCAGATGTTTGCAAGCCTGAACTGATAGGAGAACAGTGACTTGTTAGGCTTGCTATAGTTTGTGATGGTATCCTGCAGGCACGGGTAGGACGCAGCTGATTTCCATCCACAGGACACATCTCCTGCCACTATGTTATGTCATGAGTAGGGTAGCTGGTAACATGTAGTAGTGCGTGAATTCATACTTGCTCTGAGAAAATAATGTATGTCCTAGACTTCTGATCTAAAGGTAGTTATGTTGTAGGCTGTACAATCCTCCAAACCCTTCTTGCAATGTAGATAGAAGTGCTGCTTTCTAGTGCTTTTTCATATAAATAACAGTAGTAAATCCTTCCCCCTGTGCTCCTATTTTTCCCAGAAATATGAAATGCTTCAGAAAGGCATCACAGTAATACTGTGCATTTTCCAATACAGTCTGTATTGGAGTTGCGTGGCAAAGTTTTGGTAGCAAGGAGGACTACAGGGGTGGCTTCAGTAAGAAGCTGCTAGAAGCTTTCCCTATGCCCTATAGAGCCAATGCCAGCCGGCCCCAAGAAGGACCCACCACTGGCCAAGGCTGAGTCCATCGGCGAGTGTGGTAGCACCTCTGTGATAACATGTTTAAGAAGGGGGAAAAAACCCTGCGCAACTGCAGCGGGAGAGAGGAGCGAGAATGTGTGAGAGGAACAGCCCTGCAGACACCAAGGTCAGTGAAGAAGGAGGAGGGGGTGGAGGTGCTCCAGGTGCTGGAGCAGAGATTCCCCTGCAGCCCGTGGTGAAGACCACGGTGAGGCAGGCTGTCCCCCTGCAGCCCATGGAGGTCCGTGGTGGAGCAGATATCCACGCACAGCCTGTGGAGGACCCCACGCCGGAGCAGGTGGATGCGCCTAAAGGATGCTGTGACTCTGTGGGAAACCCACACCAGAGCAGGCTCCTGGCAGGTCCTGTGGCCCCATGGAGAGAGCAGCCCATGCCGGAGCAGGTTTGCTGGCAGGGCTTGTGACCCTGTGGGAGACCACCTTTAAGACAATGTATACTTCACCCAGTTCTTTCTGGAATCAAACTCCAATAAGGAGAGCTATCTGAGTGAATCCCTCAGTTCAGCGTTTTCTTTCTTTTTTTTTTTTTTCCCACTAGGCTCTGATGTAGTTAATTGACAAGAAAAATAGGCATGGGCATTCTGCTTGTGTGAGAAGGCTTGCACGTGGAAGAAGGCTCAAGAGTACAAGCTCTACCATTTAAGGTCAGAATTAACTCTAAGCAGCACATATAAGTCCTTGGGTTAGATCCTCAGGTTGTGTAAATCTCAGCGGAAGTTGAGTGTTGTATTGAGTTTACACCAGATGAAGATCTAGCCTCTTATGTCACTTCAGCCTGGCTGTGCCTGGAGCTCTGCCAGTACGAATGCAGATGGCTTGCAGATCCTGGGATCTGAGGATGGCAGTGAGCTCCCAGCCGGGTTTGGAGGGTGCTGCTATCTTCTTCAGAAATCTGCAATGCAGGTCTGGCACTGGAATGGTGCTCCCTGCCTTTTCAGGTGGTAATTTTGCAATAGCAATGCTGAGTTTTTGTATTTCACTGGGGCCGTGTGGTGTCCAATTATATATATGCATACCTATATGTATATATACACACACGCGCGCCAAAAGAGCTGGTAGATCTCTGTCCTAATGTGGTTATAAGCAGGCAGCATGACAAGACTGGTTGCACTGTTACCATATGGCAAAGCTTTGCTTAATAAATACCCCTCCTCTTTTTGGGACTGGTCCTCCAAACAGATGAAGAATTCTGAATTGCTCATGGAGTTTCCACGGGAAGGTTTAAAACTTGCCAGGAAGTGCCAGGGCATTCAGACCCAAGCCCCGCCATTCTGCATAGCTCAGGGCACTTCTTTCCCTGAGCTGTTCCAGAAGGAGCCTTGATTTGTGCGAAGGGGTCCCCTTGCCAACTGTTGTCTGACAAACCCAACAGCATGGGTTCAACCCAACCTGCACTGGATGTGCAGCAGCTCTGCCTCCTTGGCCCAAGGATTTGGAGGGAAGACGAGCTTCTAGCTTGAAGACAGAAGGGCTCTAGCAGCTGCTTCTGTCCCTTGTCCTTCTCCAAGCTGAAGAGAAACTGCAGCATGAACAGCCTGTGCTTGCAGAAGGGAAAACACAGCCCCTTTCGGGGTCCGCTTAGAAATGTCAGCTCTTACCTTCTCCATGATCCTGTCAATCTGGCGATTCTGTGTGTCGATCTCGTTGCCCATGTCCAGGGCCATGTGACGTAAGTTGCCAATGATGCCGCTGACCTGCTCGAGGTTCTCATCCATTTCATTTTCCCGGGCATCGTTTGTTACCCTGGGAACAAAAAAACAATTCTTTGAAGCAGAGACAGAGGAGGTTCCCGCTGAAACTCTGATTCACCCAAAACCTCCCCTGCATCCTCCTTCGCGTGTCACCTGCGGAGCATGCTACTGTGCTCAGCTTTGAAGAAAAGGGATTAATAAGTAGCTAGCCTGAAAAACATTACATGCTTATTTTTTGCACGTTAGGCTTAATTGTCTGGGTTCATCACTGCTCCGTTTATACAGCTCGTGTCTGCCACTCCTAGAAGCGTTGCTGCCTGAGCCTGTCTGTACTGCACCTCTCTGCTAGTGCTGGTCCTTCTCAAACAAAGAATGAAAGGGTGCTCCATTTCGACCTGTGTGTGGTTAGAGTACGTGGGAAAGGCTGGAGGGTGGTAGAATTGAAGATATACCAGCTCCCCTCCTTGAACTACACGTAGCTAATGGATACTGTCCAGTCCTCATACACTTGGGGCTCACTGAAATATTAGGGAAGAGCTACTTCAGCTGTGGAAGTCCTCACCTAACATCCAATTTAATTAAAGTTTTTCTGGTAAATGACGGAAGCAGCTTCTCTCAGATTTACTGGCTTTGGTAAAGATCCTTTTTCTGTCGTTCTTAGCACTGCTTTTTTCAGTTGCTTGGTTTTTAGAAGAAAAAACTTGTGCCTGAGCCAAGGCCCAGTTCAAGTCTCCAGTGACTGTAGAGGCATGTGGTGACTGACACTGGGAAAAGCAAGGTCCATGGGTCCCACTCAGAAAATCACTACTTTGAGCCTCTTGTGCAATTGGTGCTCATATAGCGCTACAGGCTATTCGCAGAACGATTCTGGTGTAGCATAATTTCCTTCACTGCTATTCTGTTATCATGCCCCAGTCTTCATTTTGGTGGGGCTGCCATCCAGGGGAAAAAAAAAAAAGTGAATGGCAGACCCAGCAAACTTAAATGGCAACTTCATCCCACACTCCAGATTGCATGACAGCATTGTTTCTATCACACTGATTTCCCTTTATCACAGCAGCCAAAAAAATAAGTGGATAATAGTTTTTGGAAAGATAATTACTTATTAATCCAGTGTCCTTAATCTTCAGAGATCAAAGCTTTGCCTACTGGTATGCCTTTATCCATTCAGCCGATAGCATTGTCATCTAAATACATGCTCTATAAGCACTGTAATCAGTATGTACTTATTGCTGGATCCCTATGTATTGCTGAAAGTTTGCAGTTTGGTTGCCATTAGTATAGCTGTGTGTTTCAAACTGGCTTTCATTTGAGTGCACAGAGGTTGCCACTAAAGCATCAATGTTTCTCCATAGTTGTGACTTTACAGCAGCTGAGGAATGGGGCATCATTCCCCGTTCAGTGAGGCGTTCTGGATAGTCACAGGCAGGGAAGTGATGTACCTCTAGTTAAAAATGTGCTTCAAGTTCTGCACTTGGCTTGATGCTCTGGCAGGGGGCCTGAGGCTTTTTACTTTTTGAAAAGGAAGGAGGGGGTGCTGGATGCTTTGGTACATCTTGTGGCAAGGATGGATAACAAGCATTACATATCTTGAGACACGGTAATAATAAACTAGTATTTATCTGACACTTCATTTCTGAAGCATTTGATAACTGTCATTAATGAGACCCATAACAAGGCCCCCAGGAAAAGTGCATTGTCCACTCCAGGGAGCTGGAGTGTATAGGACAGCGCTGACTGCCGTGGCAGCCTGCAAACTCACATTGCTGCTGCGAAGTAAGTAAATAGATATTATTTCTATTTTATGATTGCTCAAATCTAAGCAGTTTCAAGGAAAAATGTTTAGGGCCATGTTTTCAAGCATCTTCTGGTTGTCGGGGCTAAGACTCTTACTTCCAGGATCTCCGGCAACGTAACCATCCTTTACACTAGCTCAGGCAAGCACCCACAGGGCCAGGGGAAGTCAATGGATGCTATAAGCCTAAAGGTGTCTTAATCACCGTCAACCTAAATCTGAGCACCCACCACTCGGTGGAAAACACTGGCTCCATTGCATTACCCAGCACCACTGAAGGAGTTAATGAGCATCGCAGAACTCATGACCATATGGAAGAAATCTAAATATATCCGTGACGAGGAGAATAGAGAGAAAACAGTGGATAAAAAGGCTCACCTGCGGATAAAGCCACCACTGATGGCCATCTGCTCCCGTTCATCTACGACACGTGCAGGCTGGCTGGCTACAACACCATCCTGATTATTGCCCCAGGCTTTTTTGTAAGCATCACTTGATTTAAGCCTATGCAAAAAAGATGATGAGTAACAAAGCATCAAGTGGACAAGGACAAACGCAAAACTCTTTACTTCTCCAAGCTAAAAGCTGAATCAAGCAAATGAGTTTTCAGATAGAGGGTCATTGATTGTATACCGATATATCATAACCCTGAATAAAAGAAGGGGTTTGGGTTTTGGTTTTTTTTTACTTTACTGCCACAACAACCGTGATGGTCAGAGGTTTTGTTTCCAATAGGGTGAATTGCAATTGTCAAGTCTACAACACTGCACACAGGTTTTTGAATGTTGACTTAGTTTCCAGAAAGAAAGAAAAAAAAAAAAAAAAAAGAAAAAGAAAAAAGAAGAGGAGAAGAAATACAGATAAGTAGAAAACATTGTTTCATTTCAGTGACACATACGTTTTGACATCAAACACAGAGAACGTACTGGCAGACAGACATAAAAACAGAACTGCCAAGTATAGTGTGTACATCACATCACAGCAACACACCCTCTTAGAGAAAAAATGGATTTGGCTAGATTTTAACATTTTACCATGCAGAAGATTGGGCTTTTGTTGATTTTTTTTTTTTTTTTAAACATGTATGTGGCATAATAGGCATTTAAAGCCACCAACCTTTCCCAAGGTGATCTGCGGATGATTTTATCATAAAATTCATAGGGTTCATTAGATTTTTCAAATAATATATCGGTACTTGAAAATAGTAATCATACATCGACAGTTGATGTACAAACCTTTGTCCACAGAGACAAAAAGTAAAATAGGCAGAAGTGAAATGAGTGCAGGAGAAAAGAAAAGATACGAGCAATCTAGCATCAGAAAGGGAAATTTTTCTACATTTTTCTTCATGCACCAGCTACAGGCATGAATAAGAAGTGAAGCATTCTCACTAAGCACAGTTGCCCCAATAGTTCATCATACTCTTAATGCATCAGCAGTAACAGCCTTCACAATAAGCAAGACACAGGCAAAAATGGATCATCGCTTCCTTCAGGAGCTTTAAACCACAGGACTTTAAAATAGCCTAGCAACTTCTTATGTTCGTTGTTTATGAGAGTTACATTCGTTTTCGGAGAGCCATTTTTGACTGAGCTGCCGTGGATAGAAAATTAAAATCCAGGCATACCTTCAGTGGCTGATTAGCATGTGCAGCGTATTTAGGGTTGCCGTCATTGGGGTCATCAGATGAGATTGAAAGCTTTAACAGGAGAGTGTGAGTGTTTGGGGCCTGTAGGTATAAGTTCTTATTCTGGCAATGGAGCAGTTTCCAACAAAGCTGTTGGGAACTGCAGATCTCTGTGGTTTCCCTGTTCTCCGGTCAGCTCCAGTCAGTCATATAAGTAGCCCTGTGGCTTGGATTTTGGGGGAGAAACTGAACGTGCTTCTGGGGGATTTGGGAAAGGACACAACAAACCCATCTCTGGTGTTATGTTCTCTCCATGCCCCCTGAAGCAGCTCAGCTTCTATTGAGCCTGAAGATGTGTTGCGTGCTCCAATATAGAATTAAAATGGAGATGAAAAAAGGATCTTTCCTACTCATCTGTTTTATTGCTTATTTCCTATTAAAGTCTGTGAAGACTCAAAAAGGTGATGGTTGGCTTGTTTGTTCTTGGTTCTCTGAAACTATACATCAGCTTTGGCATTTCTAGAAAGGAGCAAAAGTAGTTCTCTTGCTGCACATACATTTACAGGTTTTTGCCTGTTCTCTAGACCTGTGCAACTTTGGGAGTGAGACAGTCCCTGTGTTTGAGGTGAATGATTTTATGCACCCAGAACGTGATCTCTGTTATCTTGTGAACTTCCCATTAGGGTCAACAGGTGGAGTCTGGGTCTGCTCATGGTCAATAGCAGTTGTCCTTTTGAATGCGGTCTGGCCAAAGTTTCATGCCATGGGCATTTTGGGTCTCCTGAGAATGTAGGATCAAGCCTTACATTTTGGTAAGGCTCACGGAGTTGTATTTACTCTGTATATCAGAGTATAGTTCTGTGTGAAATGGTTAATCTTTTTTAAATATATGCCATTAATCTACCACCAGCCAGAAGAGCATTAGGGCATCATGGTGAGACTGATGCCCGGAACTGCATGGATTTCTCTCCCTCCTACACTCCACTTCTCAGAATATCATCTTATTTGTACCAGTTGAGTCCTGGCATAGTGATTCAAGGAACAGTCTCTAAAAGCATTGTTCATCCATACTCTGTTTCTGAACACATTGACTGATTAGCAATGCTAGTTTATGAAATCTGGCTGCAGATCGCAAAGGTCAGAATACTGCCTTAAAGCAGGGAAGAGACACCTTTAAAAATGAACATCCCCCACATTGAATGCATGCAGTGCACTTCTGTTCTTGTGTCTGTTGATTTCATGATACCGCAATCATAGTGAAGTGGTAAATGTTTTAAGGCCATGTGTCAGGTGCTAACCCCATCCATGCCACAGGTTTGGCTCTCAGTTCTGAGCAGCCTCTCCTACAGTCCAGAATATTAAAGCTGCTCTAAAAAAGGACCATTCCTGCAAAATACATCGGAATTTTTTGTACTTCAAGGGTGAACTTGTGATGTAGGCTTTATGCTGGGTTTCTCCAGGAGGAGCAAGCCAGGACAGTGTTCCTCTTTAAGCTGCAACATTTTTTAGAGTGTGGGAGATGTAAAGTTTCTGCTGCATACTCTTGTACCTGTAGCTTTTCTGCTCTGGGTCCTCTGGTGCAGGACAGCAGGGCTAAAGCCTGTAACAGAGCTGATACCAGTTGCACGCAGTTCTGCTGTGCAGGACTGTGCATGTGTGTAGCTCTTTCCCGTTCCTCTTTGCCTCTCTCCCATTCTGCACAGCAAGGCAATTACACACATATTCTGGGCAAAATGTTTACCCCAGCAAAGTATCCGTGGGTTGGTACACAGGAGCAAACCTGATTTTTTTTTTTTTTTTTTAAAGCTGAGGCAGTATCTGCATTGTGTCCCAAGGGAATTAACAGCAAAATAAATGGTGACTGATAAGGCAGAAACCCAGTCCTATCATTCTGATTTCTAGCAAAATACCCACGGCTGAACTCCATGACAGCTCTCTTTCCTTTGGTCTTGATAATCATGGTAGGATCAGGTCTCGGCTGTGAACAAAGTATCTGTGCCACACAGAAAGGGAGTATAATACTACACAACCACTGCACTCTGCTCTGTTTCCTGCACAGTCTCTGGCCAACCATTTATGACTGTTTTCAGCATAACCTGGTTGCATGCCTACTCACTGCATGCTGGATTTGCCATTCCTCAAGGACTTCCGCTCAGTCCACCTTGTCCCCTATTTCGTACACGCGCATAACCGCACATCACATTTTCATTTGACATTTAAAACAAGCTTTGCGTTACTTGGAGGACGGTTTCGTTCAAGTGTGATGGCATGCAAGCAAATTCGATGCATTTCAACATTTCTGCGTAGTGTACATGCTACCCAGACGAGAGAAATTTGGTATGACATGTTCAGGTTTTCTCAAATTTGTTGCCTATGGCAGGAAGAAAACCATTTCAAGTTGGGTTCCAATTGTGAAACATCATGTCTCTTTCAAGATCTCATCAAGGACTATTTCTGTTGAACCAAGTTGTGTGATTTTCATCCATAATTTTGCGTAATGTTTATTATGAACTCTTCTGCATTTTTTTATCTTTTTTGTTTTGTTTATGAAACTTGTGAAAATATGTTTCAAAATTTAGGGTCTCCAGGAATAAGGTAGCCCCAGTGTTTTTGTGCGCTGGAAAATAGAACCACTCAGTACACTTTGTGTAAAATGTTGAAACTTTTACCATTAAAAGGTGTTGACAGTGAAGCTTTCACTGCAGTATGCCTGATTTTAATGCATCTACAGTAATTCCCAGTCGGTTGTCTATGCTATGAGATGAATGCATTTGAACCAGAATCGTTCTTTCTGCATGCCACATGCTCATCCTGTCCATGTGCCTAGCAAGGATGAGCTTCACAAGGCCTTTGGGATCAGCCTTAAGTGCTCAAAGAGATGAGGCAGGCAGCACCTACTTGTTACATGGACAGACACAAAGACCACAGAATTTTCCTAGGTCCGTCAAATTCTTTTCTGCTTCTTTCATGTCCTTATTGATTTGGTCCATTCCCTCTTCGATGCGTTCCAGTTGTTCTGATTAAACACAAGTATTTTATCCCCACAGAATGAAGCAGATGGAAAAGGACAAAGAAAAAAAAGACAAAAACTTCAGACATTCACTGTGACAAAAAAACTGGACACCACATAGCAGAGCCGGTACCCAGTACCTACTTGTTACAAGGACATATGAAAAGGCCACAGCATTTCCCTAAATCTTTTAAATTTTTCTCGGCCTCCTTCATGTCTTGGTTGATATGGTTCATGCCTTCTTCAACACGATCGAGTTGTTCTGGTCAGGACAAAGGGATGACAGTGTGGAATGAATTGTATTTTTGTTTGTTTGCTTTTGTCTTCAACAGAACATGAAAAATGACCATGTAGAACTGAATTAATAATGACATTACAATGCATTAATCTGAGGTGATGCATTGTTGAAAGGATGTATGCCGCACTGGACGCCAACGATGCTTTTTACTAATATGGGAAGAGTAAAACGAAGGAGGAAGGTGTTTGAAATATATCAATTTAAACAAGATGTAATGATGTAGAAAGGAAGGGTTGTAAAGTTTGAGGTCCAGAAACATAATACAATACATTCACTTACTAAGACACCAATGACATCCAAGAGAAAGAAAGATAGTGTTATTATTTTGCATTTATGTATGTTAATACAAGAGAAAAGGTGTCCGTCCATGGAAAATACTTCAGCTACTTACGCTTACAAATGCCTTGGAATTAGGTGATTTTGGGCAGCGTGATTGCTTTGATTAGTGAGTGAGTGAGCCAGTAGTAATGGTACCAGAGATGGAGCAAGCTGTTAAGAGCAGTGTCCAAGTATTCCTTTTTCCAGAGTCTGAGGAAACTGAGACCTGCCACTTTGATTGGCATTGGATATTAATCTCTAACATTAGTATGGCCTCAGGGCTGGTTTTCTTTCTGGTATGGATGCTGCAAATCAGGGGTAATCCCAGTGAACACAGAGCAATTGCAACCACTCCAGGAGCCTGATGCTCACCGAAAGAGGACCACGGGCTGTGACATTCGTTGTCTCTGTCCCCAAGGGTTCTTATGAAAACGAGCATTGGGTGAGGTCTCATGTTTTCAGTGGGGTCACTTCTGTTTTGCTTCAGGGCAAGTTACAAAGCACCAAGCCCAGTAACCAGCCATATATAGACACTGCCTCTCCACTGGCATCAAACAGAATTTCGCTTATTTCCACCTAAGGCTGACGATGATGTAGGGTTTTCTTAGTGACTTGGTAGCTCAGAATATTTTAATGTGTTAATTTCTTCACTATTAAAGCTGGGAAAAATGGCCTAGAGGAACAGAATGCCACAATACAAAATTGTAGGAACGGCTCCTCTGCTGATGTAAACAGATATGGATCCAGTGGGATCGGGGGTTGTATGTGGGGTCTGCAGTAGCAACAGCATTTTACACGGGTGGAAAGCCTCATCATTCGTTTCATGAAACACAAACCCGAATAAGTATTACACGGGATGAGAAAGTTACTTGGAGTGGCATTTCAATCCATTAAAAGCTGTAACTGTACCTAAAGAGACAAAGTAAAGCAATCCCAGTAGAACACAAATACATCCTTATTGCCTGTATTGAATAGAAAAAAAATGTAAACACAGAATTAGACCTGAGAGGAAAGGAACTAGGAGGGCACTGGTTATAGGAGGAATTTAATGTCATCCCTGGTGTTAACTGAGTGCTACCCAGAAGGAAAAAAAANAATGAGGACATGCGATTATCTGCATTAAGAAAAAAAAAAAGGGGAAAAAAAAAAAAAGCAGCATTTTAGGAAAAAAGAAATCATGTGCATATTGATGTCAGTACAAAACTTCTCTTGACTTCTTTGGGAACAAGAATAGGCCTAACTTCTTACTTGGGTTTCTAATAACAGTTGAGGTTTAGATTTTCAAAGCTTTCTGGGGGATTTGGATACCAATTAATTAAATAAAATTAATTTTAATGGGAATCTGGCATCTCACCCCTAGAGGGCCTTGAAAATCCTGGCCTAACTTATTCAAGTCCAAATAATTCAAATATTGAACTTGTGCTCTTTGTTTAATTCTTGCATGAGGCTGGGCTTTGAGAAGGAAAGGTGCCCTGTCAGTGTTGTGAGCTGCATCTACTTTTCAGCTGTCTGTTCTCATTCTCCTCAGCTGGATTTGCCTGTCTCCTGATACCACAGAAGTTATTGATCCCAAATTCAAGCATACATTTAGAGGATCAGAGTTACCTGGCAGTGTCTTCCAAAAGGAGCACATATAATGTGAGCAAAGGATTGGGAAACTAAGAAGGTAACCTGAGAGATAGACCGCACAAGTTCTGCCAGATAAACTGCTGAGCCAAGAACCAGAAATACAAGGTTTTAATGCACATTGTAATCTTACATTTTGGTTGAGAGGCTTTAGCAGAAGCTTTGGTTCATGTTTGTAGCCACAGATTGTCGATCTCATCAGAAATGCAAGTATGTGATAGAAGGTGATACTCCTCTAAGTGCTCCTGCTCCTTAGCAGCTCAGAGTCCTGCCTGCTCCTGCATAGTTGGGCAAGACTGGCTCTTCCTCTGGGAAGCAACTGCGGGAGTGCGAGCTGGCTTTTAGGCTGGTTCATGCAGCATAATAGGAATTGCTACATTTCTGTCGCAGATTCCCACCTCCTGCTTGTGAGAGCAGTGTTTGCAGAGCCCAGCTGGTTTTCAGGGCTCTCGGTTCAAAGAAGGCTATTTCCGCATGTGTATTTTCACACTGGGAGGGACAAGAGGTACGGACATTTCTTCCACTGATTTTGCTGCTAGTATTTCTCTAACCTTGGCTGGCCAGTAGAAAATGCCAGGCAAGACTGCAGGGATCAGTCCTAGATCTGGTACCACTGGTGGCTTTCAGTCTAAGCATGTTTCCTTGCTCAGATGCACATTCTTTGAAGCCAGGTATGTAGTAGGGCCTTTTGAACTTTCTTTTCCTCTTTCCTATTCTGCCTGAATGGGTAAGTGCTGACTGAAGAGTATATTTGACATGACTCAAAGACCTTCATTTAAATTATAGCTCTCTCCAGGAACCGGACTTAATTTATCCTGCTTCAGGATTTGTGTGTGATGCCTATGCTATTTCTGAATAGAAAAGGGACCCACAACTAATTTATCTTCCATTAAAGGAAACCTCATCAGTGTAAAAAGCCCATGTCGTATTTGTAGCCCAGAAGTCTAGACAGCTGGCTGCTGGTCCTAAAACCATTTGCTAGTTGTTAATGTCATGGGCTGGATTGTTAACTGGTTTAAATCGGCGTAGTTATGCTGGCTTCATGGAGCAACACCAATTTATACCAGTCAAAGACCTGGTCCCACAGGCAAGGAAATAGATTCATGTGTCTAACCACAATTATTAAGGCATAAGTATTTTAGAGGAATTAATTTAATGGGGTCACTCTGGATTTGTTTTGGTTTAACTGGTATTACAGTCTGGCCCAGAATGAGTCACTGCTGGTAAGAAATCAGATGACTATCAAAGGGTTAATTTAAGGTCTGTTTTCATAGATCTTCCCTATTCCAACTTAGCGTATCATACTAAAGGTTTTAGGGAAGACAGCCTGCTGACATATACTGCCATGAACCTACGCAGATTCACATCTACAAAAGAACATGTCCTTTATGTCCCATTTAGAGGAGCACTTCAAGGTCAGAGTTTAAACATCTTTTGATAGCATGTTGCAGTATTCTTTGAATATACTACAACTATATGTATTTTTATATATCATATATGATTTGTAAGAGAATTGGCCTTGTCTGGAAGCAGAATACACATCAGAAGTATGTTTCACTGAGATTTCCTTCTTTTTTTTCTGGGAAGCTCTGCTAATTATTAACCCTTTTTCAAATTGATACCCTTTTATGACCGAGAGTGTCACTTCGATTCAAAAATGGCATTGTATCTTCTTCCCGATCTTACAGCAAACTAATGGCATATCTTAGGATACAAACAAGGATTTTTTTTTTTTTTACCTCTATTGTTATACTTATGAATTACTTCTGCATTAAATCCATAAGCAACTGAAGGACCACAAGCTAGTCCTGTTAGTTTTACCGTAGCATTGTGGCCCTTTGCAAGTGGGTCTTTGCCAGGGTCTGCTGTAACAGTCTGGCAAAGCCCCACTCTGTGACTGATCTGGGGAAGTGGCTGCGAGAGGGAAGCTGTAGCAAGGACATCCCTCGGTGGCTCCTGTGGTCTCTGGAGCAAACACAGCTGCAAAAGCATCTTAACACAGCATTGAATGTAGGACCAGGACAGGGCAAGTGTACTGTTGCTCCATCTTTGCATCCCCATCTGTAATTTATAACAAATGTTCCTTGACTAGTGTCCAGGATCTGGGCCTGAGCTTGAATGTCAGTTAAATGCATTTGGAGAAGGGAACTTGCTCCTTTGCCTAGAGTATCATGCAATGAAGCAATTTCCACCAAGGACAATTTTAATTAAAAAAAGAAAAGAAAAAAGGACGTCTAAGAACACACTGTAATCATAATTGCATACGAGAGAGCTGAATTTGAGAGAGAGTCAGCAGATTAACTATTTCCAATGATACTCGATGATCCCATTTTCCATAAAGCAGAACCATATCAGAGTGAAGTACACTTCTAGGACAGCCTTTTCAGAAATCCTAAGTCTTGACCTAGCTCCGCTCTGAAAGGCACTGCTGAGTACAGGGACGAATGGAAGAAAGCTGGCAAGGAGTGCTTGTGAGTCCACGTGTAGCTGTGCTAAAAATAATAGTAGACAAGGCACAACTTGCTTTTGGGGGGGGGTTCGTTTTTCTTTTGTTCTGCTCTACACTTTCAACATAATTAATGCCATTTTCCCTGTACAATCTGGAATGGTTGATAGTTACCTTTTTTTTTCACTAATTAGCAAACCATTTGTGACTGTGATCAGCTCAGCTCGTAGGTGTTGTTGGAGCACCTCTAGCAACTCTGCTTTTGGCATCTCACTGCCTATGAATTTTTGTGGTAGCTGTTGAATGGAAGATAAGCTGGGGAAGGGGCCTGCACAAGGGGCCATAATTTTGCTCTCTGATGGAAAGGAATGGTAATTATCTTTGTGTTTACTGCAGTTGTTTCTCCAGTGCCATAGAAACAGGTCGGCCATAACTCATACCAAACCATTAAACTTGCAACTTGGGCAAAAACTGTAGAGGTCAGTTAGCATGGGCACCATCACTTGTTGTCAACCCTTTTGCTTTGTAGGGTCACCCAGTTGTTGCAAATTTTTATCTCCATACTTCAGCTTGATCTGGAGTACAGATCTGCTGGGTAGATCAAGCTACTCTCCGCGTTCTCTGGCATTGCTGGTTATGCATTTGCTGTTGGTGTGGTGTAGGAAGACCATTTCAATTGTATTGACATTTTCTTTGTGGCTTATCAAAGTTGTGGATATTCATCTATCTTGCCTTGGACGAAAAATGTCTGTGCTGCTACTGTTGTTATTGGAAAAGTTTCTCCCCTTGACCCCGTTTTGAATACAAGAACAAAATTCTTTTGTAATAAACTGCATGAGGACATCATCATACAAAAACAGGTCCTTGAAGGTCCAAATCTCTCTGGCTGCTGATACTCCCAGGTGATGGGATTTTCCTTTGGAGGAAGAGAGCTACCACTCTAAGACCCCTGCTATGTCTGCAATTCAGGTTTATCTTCATTTATCTTCATATCCCTACTTTGTACTCTCAGTTTCATTTCTGTGGTCTGCTTTTAACCAGCATTCATTCAAATGTTAACATTTTTCTAATCTAGCATGTTTCAAAGACATATTTAATGAAGCAGAGCAATTGCCACTGCTCAATAATTCTTTGCGGCATGGAATTTTTAGTATAGAATGTAAATATTTTTCTTTAAAGCATTATGTACATATCTATATTTAAATAATTAATTAAGGGAGCTTGACCTGAGGCCAGGATGAAAAAAATGTAAGCATTATGGGTGCACATAGGGTCTGGGAAAGACTGATGGAAAAAATCTCAACATGGAGAATCTAACCTCTTAACTCCTTCCTCTGGGTTCCCCAGGAGAAGAACTGTGTTGAACTGGTTTGGGTGACAATACCTGGCTCAGAAAAATGATAACTCTTGGTATTGCAGAGGGACTACTCCAAAAGCCAACTCAGATTCCCAGTAACTTCAAAGGGCAGTGGAGGACGTCTCTAGTTTTTATGACTCTGTGAAACAGGAGTAATGAAAGCTCTTGTGAAGCTCCACATCTCTGTAGAGTCATAACAGACTCTGCAGTAAACATTTAGGCAACAGGAGCTAGCCAGACTGTCTTTATTGTATAAATACCTAGTATTGTAAAATTACATTGACTTCTTTCATTGTCACAAAGACTTCTGCTTATTGATATCAGAAAATGAGTTCTGCTTTGCGTTATTTAGATTAAGATCAGCTCAAAGAAGTTTTCCTTGTAAGGTCTGTTTAACTTCAAAGCAAGCAATTTTGTGAGGAAACTTAGAAATAGAGCTTCAAGCAACTGCAGAGATTAGATATTCTGCTTGCCGCCCACTGGAAAGATCAATGTCATGTTTTTTGTCTATTTAACACCTAATAATCTTAAGTGACTCGTGCAGTCAGCTGAAAAGAGATCACATGGCAGTGTTAGCAAATTATTTCCTTAATCTGATAATCTGCAGAGACATCCGTGAGTTGCACACATTCTGCTAATTACAGAGGGTTCAAAGTCATCATTAGCGTATTTTGCCTGATAATAAGTCCTTTATCGCTAAAATAAATAAAAAAAAAAATCAGGAATTATTACAGCTGCATATGGCTAAAATGGACAAAACTTAATGAAACATTTAACATAGTATAGTGGTTACAATATTGCCAGGGTTTGTAGCATCGTTAGGCTGTTTTCCTTGAGAAACCCCTACTGTATGGTCACAAGCTTAATTTACTGAACCACTTAAGGCACGACCATAACCAATTTAAAGAGGCTTTTAAATTGTCTGATTCTTTCCTGTGAGTATTGACTAACTGCATCCCAGGCCATATAATATACATTTCAGGTTTTACTGTCAATGAGAGTTTAACACTGAGTTCCCTGGACTCCAAAGAGGTCAGTGCATCCAGTCTCAGCTCCTTGGCTCACACAGGCCGTCCTTCCCACATGACTAGAGAGTCAGTGGGACAACCGGTGCATACAGGGGTTTAGCAATAGTAGAACTCCAAAGTAAAAACCAAAATTCAGGGTTAAAATCAAAATAAACCCCCTCGGCAATCTGTGGAAAAATAACAGTTAGAGAATAGAAACATACTTTCCCAAGACTAAACACAAGGTAAGTTAGAGGAACCACTAAAGTTTCCACTGATCTGCCTGTGAATTACATTGCAAGACACACCTGTGTATTTACAGACTTTCTCTGACAATATTTGTGATCTATTTTAACTGTATAATTCACTTCTGAAACAAAACACATTATTTAGACAGGTGCTGTATCTGTTTCAACATAAGTAATTCCTGGTTTTCAGTGTTCAGTGAAAGTTCTTTTACTGCTGTTATTCAGGAAAAAAAAATTTTCAAAGACAACAAACTATTCTCCATAATTTTTTTGTTGTCAAGAAAAATTGATGCGACAAAATTTGGTTAGGTTAAATTCTTTTCTCTAAAGAGGGAGGGGGGGAGAAGCAATGACACATACATATAATAGCAAATAGAAGAAAATACTTTCTGTTTAGGTCCTGTTATTACTTTTCATTCATTTTAGTGCCAGAGAGGCAGGGATGTTACAGATGAGAGGGGCCTGTCAGGTTCTGCAGTCCATTTCCCAACAATGCCGTACCGTTGCCTATAATGGTTGTCTGGGCTTGATGAGCAGCATTGCCTCTGTCGAAAACATTTCCTAATACAGTTTTCTGTCTTGCCACAAAGTAAATAATAACAAGGGCTTTTGGGGGCCTGGCTTGATTTAGAGTAGCAGAAATTTATACTCTGATGATTTAACTTCTCTTTGGAGACACCATTTTGCTGGTGCTGAGGGTCTGCAGCAAATGAAGACTTACTAGTGTTCTTTGCAGGGGGGGAAGCTACCTGCTTCTTTTTAATATCATAAAGAGCAAAAATGTCATTTTCTGGAATGCGTTGAATATATCTAGCTCTGTCTTTGTCACTGGCATCCACAGACAGGGGCTCGTCTAAGCTTGAAAGCTCCTACATGGTCAGTTGTAATGAGCTGATCATGTCATAGCTTTTAATGTTAAATTCCTATTACCCTCACTGTCATTTCACTCACATTCACTCACATGAATTTTACACAAGCTAACCCTGTTTTACCTTCTCTTGGGTTGCATTTAATGCACGCTTTTCACTTATAGCTAAAACAAGTGAGACAATTATATAGCACCTGCATAAATAATGTTGGATTTTACACTTATGGAGGCAAATCTTCCTATTGTGTAGTTGGATCTTAACCCAAAGCTTGCTGAAAAAATGATGATTTGGATGAGTTCCGCCTGCAGCTCTCTTCGACATTAATGGGAAACAGATCAAAAGAAGTACAGACTATTATGCAGTTATTGTACATTCCTCTGTCAGACAACAAAGCTGAAGGCAAAGAGATTCTTGGGTTCTCATGCACAACCACACATGTGTTTCATGGCCCTCGTTTTCAGGATTGCACACAGTTAGTACAGTACTTTGAGAACGGTTATACTTCCTTACTGAAGCAATCTGAACTTACCTCCTTGCTCATCCAACATAACCAAAGTCCTGATACCAGCATCTTTACTCTACATCCCAATAGTGGTAGCAAGGTAAGGAGAGAGAGGGGGGAAAGAAAGAGAGAAAGAGAGATCAGTGAGGGAACACTCAGCCCTAGATATGGGACATAGGAAGACAAAAGAGAAACAGTGAAAGAAATGACAAGGTCATAAGGGGCTGGTGGCACAGTCCAAAGACCTTACGTGCCTGGACACTGTACAAGCAACTGGGTACTCTCTGAATCCTTCAGGATTCACTGGGATACTGAACTACTGCAGAAAATACAAAGTCCTGGACTTTGTATTTAAAAATAATCACTTTACACAAGAGTAATTTCTAAAAAGAGAGGGTTCATCTCCAAGTTCTCTGAAGCAAGAGAAGGGAAGAAGAGGGCATTGACATGGCAGGTGTATATTCGTCCCACAGGAGAAATTCTCAAGGAAAATAGATATGGCACAAACATGTTTGGTAAGGAGGCACAGTGGTTTGTACAAGAAGTCATAAAGCTTACCTACTTAGGAAATCCATTTTAAAGCAGTCTAATATTTAATAGCATTAAGCCATATTTTTTGGCTTGGAGATCTAATAGATATGGGTTTGAGCCAAGTTTCAGTTCAGTGAAGAGGCACCTTAACATCTATGGACTTTGGATCCAGACTGAAGGCAGGCTTTTTAAAACACCTACGTGCTGATCCTACCCCTGCTCCCACGGAGGTTAATGGGAGTCTTATCATCACCTTTGCTGGACACAGGGCTTGAGCAAAAGCTGAGCACTTCAGAGCTCCCACCTGCCCAAATCTGCAGCAGGGCACCTTTCACAAATACAGTTTTTGCATGCATTATCATCACTCTGGGATGTGATCAGGTGTCTCAGGTTTCTGGGTGCTGTGATATTGAGCTGTATCACAAATTAGATTAGCTCCTTTTTAATTGCAAAGGGGAAACTAGCTCCATTTCTGCTTGGAGCAGTGATAGCGTCTGTGAATAATTAATGGCCTGAACAATCTCCTGACTGTTGCATTTCAATAACAGAAGTCAAGTCCTCTGTGGCCTGACAGCTTGTCAGAGGAGCTACCTGGACATGTGCAGCAGTAATATAGCTGGTTCTGTGAACATAAAGGCATCCGTACCCCTGTGAAGCAGATAAAGTTGGTGGTGTTGACTTGCAAAGGGCAGGGGAGATGCCCACAGTTGCACAGGAATGTGAGGAACAGGAACCTGGAGTCCTGACCTTCCCTTTTGCTTTTTCAGGCCATCCTCCCCTTCCATGAGGCAAACTAAGGTCTTCCTATTATCCTTCCTCGCGACTGCCCTGCTCACTGCCGTTGCTCATCTCTTTTTCTGGGAGCAGTGAAGTCTCTCTGGCCGGCAGCTGCCTGGTCCGTGCTCGCAAGGCGCTCCCAGGCAGGCAGGCTGGCAGTGCACGGCCCACATTGGCTCAGCTACAAGCCTGACTCTCTGCCACACTTGAGAGCTGTCTGGCTGGTGCAGCTGGTGCTTCTCTACTTTGCTTCAAGAGGATCCTGCTCGGTTCAAGAGGGATGCGAGATGCCTCTTGTTGTGCTCTCGTCTGCCTCTCTCTGCACTCCCATTCTTGTCTTTAATGTCTACGTCACTGTACAAACTGGGAAAAACATCAGATGTGTGCAGCCTGATTTGTTCCCCTCCCTCCTTTTTTTTTTTTTTTCCCCCCAATCCTTGTGTGAGTTGCCAGGTGGAGAGAAAAAGCCTCCTGCCTCTCCCCACAGCCTGCTGCGCCCTACTGCCCCTGGGTCAGCTGTCTGCCACGTACACACTGCTTCTCTCTCTCCCTTCAAGCTCATAGTGCATTTACTTGAGTCCCAGCCAGCTTTTATTTTTGCAAACTTTAGAAACTTAGGGTCCGAGGGTCGTCTTAGATTTGCCTATTTAGAGTAAGGAAATAGCCTTTAACGCTCTTACGCTTTCTGGAGGGCAGGTGTCAGATTTGCTAAGCACTGGATGTGCAGTAGCTTTTTATTGTGCTTTTTCTATGCTCTTGGTACCCAAGGATGTCTTACCCCAAAAGATTTATATGTATTTTAAAAAACATGCCTCATGCAAACACAAGAAGACTGCTTAGGTCCCGAGTCATCTTGTGTTTGTATAAATATGGTGTAGTCTAACATGGAGCTCTTCTAAATATCAGACTCAGAAAACCTGCAAATGGTGGTATGATGGTTGTTGGCTTTCAGTGAGTCAAACATGGTCAGGCTGAGAAACGTTTGCTGCTCTTTAACCCTCTGACCTTGTTTTCCTGCAGTTTTTAACATCTGAGCAAACTGCCTTCGTGCAGCTAAGATGTCCAGTGACCTGAATAAGACCTATGCTGAGAGACAAATTCAGCAATTAGTCCTTACGGTTTGTATTTCGTATTACATCCTTGCACAGAGCAAAAGAGGTGCAATTTTCCTTTACTTACCTGACCATCAGTGCCATTTAATTTTATCAGGCAATACTGTATCTCTTAAGAGCAGCCTGCCACAGCATTAATACTAATGTGAAAATACTAAAGGGTGTGCACTGAATATACTTGTCTGCATCTGAGGTCTAATCCAAAGCATATTGAAGCTAATAAAATGATGCTTACTGACAAAAACGAGAGGTGATTCAGACATCAAGTGACAATCTCCTCCTGTTCAGAGTTTCTATTAAGCATCAATTTTCAGCTTTTTCACAAAAAAAAAACCTGTGTAAAGCCAATTAAAAAAAAATCACATTTAAAACAGATCCAGACTTCCCTAAAAGTTCAGTATTTCCATTGTGACTGATCTTTTAGAAAGCTCAAAACCACACATGTCTGTAAGACAGAACTATTCTAGAAATGTGCTCATCACCCAGATGTCTGAGGAGGAGAAAACCACTCAGAAACTGACCCTCAGTGACAACAGACTGGGGCATCTCTGGAAACTACAAAACCTCTTAATTTAAAGGACTGTAGAGGAAGAAATGTGCCACACAAGTGTGTCTGGGGCCCAAACACAGACAACGTTGGCATTTTCTGCACTAAAAGTATCACAGAAACTCCCCTTGGTCTTGGTGGGGGCAGGTGTCAGCAGACACACTTGAACGGGTTGCTTAAAGAATGCGTAACAGGAGGTGATGAAAGCTGTGTTTGTGAAGTGCCAGCCCAGAATATGTTTTACAACAACTGATCATAAAGCCCTGATAACAGGCTCCCAGAAGAGCCACGGTCATGGCAAGGGCCCGGTGACCATGCTTTGATTTGTCTGGCGCTGAGAGCTCAGGGAGGGTTCCCACCCACATCCAGTGCTCACCAACATCGATGAGATCCTACGTAGGAAGCCATGAATGGGTAGAACTAGTGAGGTTCGTCTTGTTAGGAAAATGTGTGCTAATGGTACGCTTTCCCCAGGATTACAGCCTTTCTTTCTTCCTGTGCAATGGAGGAATTTCTTAAGACCCTCCAGTTTTGCAGAGGCAAGCTTCTGTTGAGACTGTGGCAAAATAAGGATTCTCAAAAAATGGGATGCTTAGGGTAGTTCAGGCCAGAGAGAAGAAAAATGCATCTTTCATAGGACCCTACAGAGTTCATGGAGCACAGTGCCATTTTAATCCAGCTCTTAAATCTGTAACAGCCTCCAGAGTTACTTCTGACTCCCTTTGTCTTCCTGTTGCACTTGAGAGGAGAACTTGGACTGCTGGATTTTGCCACGGTACAGCAAACATCTCACGCTCTCGTCCTTTAGAAGAAAATGGCACAGCACAAATTGCTTTTGTTGAGGCCCTAAACTGACAGCTCTGCAGTTCCTCTGTTTATCCATAAAGCAGGTATACTGCAAATGGTAAAAAATACAATCTTTCCCATGCAGCCCTTGAACACGCTCAGCCCTGACTCAAGGAATGAGCAGGGCAGCCCACGTGTCCTCCCAGACTTTGATTTCCATGGAGACTACCATGAGTTGCCAACCATTTTTCTGCAAAGACCTGACAAATTTTGCACACACAAGATGACCCCTCAGAGCAGGAAGCCACCGCTTTCGACTTTTAAAAATTAACCACGTGAGGGGAAAGAGCACCATGAATATAGACACCATAACATTTATGAAAGTTGATGTCCTTCGACCTTTCAATAGCACTGAGCTCTAGTGTTTAGACAAAAGCAAACCAACAAGGAGTACTGGTTTGGGTTCAACATGCTTTCTGTGAAGCCTGTGCCTCTATTCTCCACTAGACCAACAGGCTAAGCTACCGATCAGAAAGCCAGAATATACGATTATAAAACTCTGGGCTTAATTCGGCTCTTAGATACGTCATCCTAAGTCTGTCAATGCTTCAGTGAAGCCAGTTTACCAGCATAACTGGGACCCCTGTCGGAGGCTTTAATATGCATTATCCTCAATCTTCTGTAACAGCTTTTTAAAACTTTTTTTATTAGGGTCCTACTCAGAGTAAGTCAGCAACAATGCGTTCACAGAAATTTGCCCACCGCTTTGGAGGGGAAATGCATTGCTATATCATTTCTTATTATTACTGTTATGTCACTTAATTTCACAAGGGGGAAGTAAAGCCAGGAAGAGAATACAGATGACTTCTCAAAGGGTCCGTCAGTCCCTCCAGGAACACAGTGTGTTGCGTCCTACCCATGCCTGCTACAAAAGGCAGCTACTCCAATTTTGGAATAGCTGAGGGGTGATTTTCATAACAGTATAAAGGAATGATGTATCAGATAGAGAATCCAAATTTTAGAAAACACTTTCTCTGCATTTCAGGATGTACCCTGAAAAACAGATATACACTCTCAGTTATGTGAAGAACATCTAAACTTCCACTTCAATGAAGAATTTTGCTGTAATCGATATGGATTATAGCGTTTGTTTTGAATAAATTAATACAGACAATTATGTACCAGGACAGGCTGACATTGCTAGCAGTTTCCAGAGACACTAAAGAGAGGTGTCAACACCCTAAAGATAAAAATGTGGTCAAATAAACATTTTTTAGTCGTCCGTAGTATTGCATTTCCTCAGCTCCTGCTCCAAGTCCACTGTCACCCTGTTAATGCTGCAATGTCTCTCCCGCCTGATTAAAGAGCCGTGTTACTTCTCAGAGCCTGTTAATTCACCCTGAGGTTCAGATCCTCAGCCGATACAAACCTGTGACCCCCCCC
>VZTL01000062.1:39099-50632 GCA_013400535.1 Scopus umbretta
GTGCGCCTGGTTTTTACCTAGCACGATGACCCTGACTCCAGTACTACCCCGCTGGTTTACATAGACGAAGGGGCCTAATCCTGTGCAGGAAAAACTGAGACCAGAATTATGAATCACCTCCCCCTGTGCCAGGTATGTGTTTATGTGGAATTACACAGATTAAAACACTTTTCTGAGTAGAACCATTCCAATAGCTAATGATATCAAAGGGATTTTTTTCAAATTAGCTTTGGACCAAACTTTAGATTAAAAGAATATTTTTTTTTCAATTCTTCAGACTATAATTAAGGAATATTTGACTATGATAATAATGTCAGGGGAAACTCACTTTCCAATCACCAATGAAGGAAGTTAGTAAAATGGCGTACTGTATGTTCGGTGTCCTGTGTAGAGCAGCATCATGAGGTTATCAAAGATTTATAGCTTACCATTTCAGCTTTGATATGTTAGTAAACTTGACTCTAACCTCCCAGCATATGAGAGAAGATAGACCTGTCTGGATTTAAATGTACAAAACAGCCCTTTTGCCTGCATATGTTGCTAAGTGCTTTCTTCCTGGGCTTTCTACAGTACTGATCTTATTGATATTTTCCCCTAGCTGCATCATAGCTAGAAACCTCCTTTTTTTTTCCCCCGCCCTACAGCAATTGATGTTCCTTAAAGGCCGTGGTGGTTCCACTGGAAGATGATAGTAGACTCATGGCTTTTCCCCCTGCACGTGTTATTCTGCATTCCATAAAGTTGGCTCAGAGCTAAAAAGCTTGAACAAGAAAATAAGAAGGTCAGCTACAAACTGCATATTTAATCTCACTTCTTCTGCCTCAGTTCATTTTTATTTTACGTTTTGGCCCAAACATTACACAGCATCATCATAAAAAGCAGGTATTTATAGCACTGAGTAGCTGCGTAGCTCAGATGAGCATTGGTCAGTGTAGATGTAACTGTGTTGCATGGGTATGCTGGGCACCACAGAGCAAACTGATTTTTGTAATCTGCCATCCCAGTACGTAGCTGCCTTGCGACAAAGCAGTGGTGACTTTACAACAGCCGCTCACCGCTTCTTGCTTCCCCTGTTGTGCTAGGACTGAAACAATCAGTTTCTTGCAAAGCTGCATTATAAAAATAAGAAGCAGTAACAGATTTGGTTTTCCTTGCTGATGTTCCCTGGGAACAGCACCAGGCCTTAGTCTCCAAATTCAGCCTAGTCTTCTTGGGCAAGCAGGGCACGGTCCTATGGGGACATCAGTGTTGTCCCCCAGGCTGTGACCTACATTTCAGCATTAAGGATGCCTTGTACCGCTGTAGGGCTGCCCTGGGTGGACAGCACTCTTCTGTCTCTAGAGTGCAGCCAAGTCAGTCTGTTTATTCTGTATTTTCCTAGTATCCAACAGAGCGGAGCCAACCATGACAGGAATCCATACATATGTATATAGTAATGATGCTTAAACACGGAGGCATCCTTTTCCTGAGTAAGGAGTAACAGATTTTCTGTATCAAGAGAATGGAGTAAAAAGCATTCTTTCACTGAGAAAGAATATTTTCTATCTCTACCTACTAGACAGGTTCTGCTAAGCAAGGGAGTCTAATTGGATTTTTTGGGTCTATTAAATCAGAGCAGGGCAAGTTCGATTTCAAAGATGCTCACTATTTGTCTTTTCAGTATAAAATCTCTCACTCCCTAAATGCTGCACTTTGAGAAGTACCTAGGAAATGGGGTTGGAGTAATCAACCAACTGTTTAGAACACAGAAGAATTTTAAAGGTCTTTTGTAGTCACATGAGTGAAAATAATATTCAGCTCATTGTAGAAGAATTCCCTTGACTACTCAGTGCTAGTTTTAGAAACTTCTCTATTTGGACAGGAACATATTGTAGCATCTGAATAAAAGCCAGGTCCTGAGAGATGCCGAGCTCTTCCAAGAAGCGCGAGAGGCCTACGTAAATTCATTGGTAAATTCATCAGTCCCAGTTCTCCTCCCACTTTGCCATTTGCCGTGATTTAATACTGAAATTCCAGTGGCATTCACAATATGCTGGTTCAATATGTTAGGAAGACTCAAGCAGTGCATAGGTCACAAAAACACGGCTCAGCAGAGACAGGGCTGATATTTACTGATGGCTTGGCCCTGGGCAAATCACTTCCCTTTCCTGCTCCTCTCTTTCTTCCCACTCATCATCTGCCTTGCCTACTTAGATCACAGGCATTTTGGGGCAGCAGGCTCTCCTGCCTTGCGTTTGTGGAGGTACCCATGTGAGACTCACTTCCATGTCATTGAATCGATTTCAGCAGGAGCTATATCCAGCATAGAGTTGACATAAAGTGTCGGTTAGAAATGGCATGTCCAGGGAATCGAGCAGCAAAAAAGGACAGATTGCTCGTGAGACAAGAGCATGTTTCGGCTGCAAGGGGCCCAGATCTGAAGCGTTTGTGGAGGAAAAGTGATGCTGACTATGCTTGATGACCCATCTGTCTGTCTATCTGTACACGGAAATTTAATTTTGTCTCCACTGGACTCCATTGATCTCCACAGCTGTGATTGATTTCAAGGCCGTGAAGCCTACGGCTGGGCTTGTGCTTGTTCCTGAATGTGGGACCTGATGTAATTTTCTTCCTATTGTCTCTGCTGGAGACTCCTCTGGTTGTCAGGAGTACTGGGACTGTCAGTGCTGATGACCCTGATTAAAAATGTCACCAGCTCCAGAGCCAAGGCTCACATGGTGTCTGAAAATAATATGTTCTGTCAAGTGGGAGCAAAGTTTTCCACCACCTGATGGCTGAACACTCTAAACTGAACTGAGTTTGGGAATTTATGACTTTTAAACCCCTTTGTTACAAAGAGGGGTTTAAGAAGAGGGGTTATGAAGCCAGACTGACTTTTTTTCCCTTCTGGTGGTGACCCCTCCAGGCAGGGCTGAGCCTGGGTTCCCTCCTCAGTACCATGGAAAAACAGAGAACTTCCTTCTCCAGAGCTGTCAGTCTAGGACATCTCACGAGCCTCGAAATCCTAATAGATGTTTCAGAGATACATAAAGAAGTGGAGCATACATTCTGTGGTGACTGATGCTCTGTAAATAGCCGCAAGTGTTTATAGAGAGGGAGGTGTTTAGAGATAACAGGGCAAACAGACCATGGGCCTTTCTCACCTTCCCCACTTGCAGTGTTATGGCAAGGATGTCAGAGCGCTGCCGGCACGACGCTTCAGGAGCTCTGCAGCAAACTCAGCCACTTGTCCCTTGTTCCAGGTCACCATCAGAGGCTGTTTCCTTAGTGTACCTCGAGTAGCCTGTCTGAGTGGATGGTCAGGTATGGGCAAAACAGTGCTTCAGCAGCTGGTCTGCAGTGTGACATTTGGCAACTAGGGCACGACGTCTTGAATGACCCTCGTGCGGGTGTAAGGATAAGGAGGGACAGAGCGGCACATCAAGCCACGGCCATGCGCCAGCAATGTGAGTTAACAAAAAAACCCACTGCCAGTGACAGACTCTCCATCACTTTTGCTCACAAGAGAAGTGCAAATAAAATGCAAGCCCTTACCTCTTCAACAAGCTGCAGCATTCGACGGGTGCTCTCAAGAGACTGAAAAAAACAGAGGAAAAAACACTTAGATTTGGCAAGATACAGCTTCCAACTGTAATGTGCAGGCTCTTGCTGACAGCGTGCTTTTCCTACGCTCTTTGCCTTCCCTCAAAATCAGGCCATCAGCAGGGTACTGGTGATCTCTTCATCTTTAGCTCTCTGTTACGGCTTGCTAATGCAGCAGTACCCACCGCATTTCGGGGCAGCTGCAGTCTCTAAGGCTTGCGCTCCCCTTGCTCACGCATTGCGGCGGTGGTGCTTGGAACAGCTGGTGTTCCACTTTAAAAATAAAGTCTGCCGTTCTCAGCTAAGACTTTTCAGAGACCTAACTGGTGACTTTTAACATTTAATAGGTTTGGCAAATTGAAGGAATCCTCAGGAAAATATAAAATTGCTGCTTTTTGCTCTGAGGCCAGTCAAATTGATGCAGACTCTAATACCTAAACCAAACTCATGATCAATAAATGCTTTAATCTAGACTAAACATGACATTAAGTTTTACCCTGGCTCATTTCATTTCCAATTCTGCTTTCAGTGTAAAGCTGGTGGAAAACAGAATCAGCTCTAGAAATCCTGTGCCGGATCAGCTCCTATTTCTGGATATGTCTCTCACGCCAAACCCAGCCCCAAGTTTCCTGTTGAGCTATCGCTCTCACTTCATCAGCAAGCTGGTCGGCACGCCGCTGCATTTCTTCCAACTCATTGCGCATATCAGCGTCTTCCGCCATTTTAGCTGTGGGTGTGTTTGTGGAAGCCGCGGATCAAGGTTTTGCGCTCAGCTGCTTGTGAGCCTGGAAGACAGCAAAAAGGGAAAGAAACAGTGTGGTTAGGCTCCCTGACTCACTGAATTGTGCTTAAATGTCAGTCCCACAAAAGTGCTTTCATTGTGTGAGTGCCCTCAGCCAAACTCTTTCGTTCTGGATAACAATTCCTACATAGTACAGAGCACACAGGACTGTTCAAGGTGGTGCTTTGTTCCTGTATTATTAATCACTCTCGAAGAAAAAGGATGTATCTTGTCGTGTTCTTGGAGAAAAATCCTTCCTTTTTTCTTCACCTTCCGAATGCTACTCATATCGAAGCTGGAGAGTTAGGAGGTGTTTTTTGCCACCAGGATTGAGACCCTTTCATTCTTTTCTAGAATTAAAAGCTTTAACATGAAGGAGGTCAGGGTCAAGCCTATGCCCCGCATGTCCTCTGTTTCAGCTGCATCGCTTGGAGGGCTGAACACTCAGCTAATACATCTGCAATGAAATTAAAGACGATGAAATTCTGCAGATTTTTATCGGCTAATGATTTGTCCACCCTGCTGTAGTTCTGACTCTGAAATAATATTTACAGCTGGGAGAATAATATTTAGACTGGGAGAAGTTGTCTACCAGGGAGAATCCTTCATTTCAGGGGAAGCGATGGCAGGACCTAACTGTTATTTTCAACTTCTCCCCAAAGTGGGTCAGATTCTGACCTTGGTTATCCCTCTCGATACAGAATGCCACTGAGCTCACCCTAACTAGAGACCAGGATGCAGGCCATTAATCCTCATTTGGGTAGGGTTTCTTTTTTGTTATAAATTCGAGCTAGCTCCGATTACTGAGCATGACTTGATTAAGAAAGGCGGGTCCTCCTACCATCTGTCAGGTCTTTATAACAACAACACTGAGTTATTTCTTTGCTTGATTCAAGCATGGCACATTGCAGATTACTGCTCACTGAATATTAGATTTGTTCATTGCAGGAAAACCTAATCCCAGGTGTAGAGGAGGTGGGGAAGTTGTGGGGGACTGCAAATAAACGGCCATAAAGCATATGCCATCATGCTCAATTACAAAAAGAGGACAAAAGCAGCCCCTTTCAGCAAAGCTGCTTTAAGAAGGCAAAATCCCAGGGGCTATTTTCTGTCCTGTCTTTGCGATACGTGCAGCCTTTATGAAACAAGATAAGCTAGGGCAGAGCTTGGCTCTAAAATTTTAACAATAACTCTGCTTAAATGGAAGTTATTATCTATTGGAGATGAATCTGTTCCTCGCTTTGACAGCACTCACTGTCAGAACAAGAGGAGTATGGGCTGAACAGGTACAGCTGAGGGGCAGGGAGATTTCCTGGATCACACCCTGTTTGCTTAGAAATGTGTAAGGAAAGCAGACAGCTCCTTGCATTTCCTCTGCAGCTTCAACAATGGATTTGCTGTTTTTCTTATCTAACAGGGAATATGTGACCTTCATGCTTTCGCATTAGCTGTGCCCTCACTCGTGGTTGCTTTTCCTCTTTGAAGCTACAGCAGGAAGAAATCCATCTCAAAGAGTCAGCCCTGCAGCTACTGGCACGGCATCTTACTTTCATCACTGAGCACATTGCCACATCCTTGTCAGAGGGAGACTGACATTTTGTGATGGGTCACATAATGTTTAGGAGCCCAAATGTATGCTGGAGAAGAAGCCCACCCGGTTCTGCCAGCTGCGTGGTCACAGCGGTGTGAAGGACCAAGCTTAAGCAACTCAGCTGCAGCTCCGGCTGATGCAAACACAGAGCTTAATTTCATGGCTAATACCCAGACTGATATCAGGCACTTCAAGGATGCTCATGAACAACACTAAATAGGCTTTACAAAATATGGCACATTCTGAGGATTAGGAGGAAAAGATGAAGCAGGGATTGGTGTCCTCCTAAAGGGCATGTGAATGTGTGGGGACACTCTCAAGGCCACCCCAACCTGTCCACCTTGCTGCTGCACTCACATTCTCTTTTTTGGCACATCACTCGCCTCCAGGAAGATACTACTCTTGATCAGCAAATGGAGCATGCCTAGCTGCGTTAAAAGAAGTTACTTCAGTAAAGAGCCGCTCTCCCAACTCCCGTCCGACTTGGCACAGGCTGGCACCAGCATTGGTCACTGCTTCACAAATTGGGTTTTTTCCCAGATCGAGGCAAAACTCGGCATTTAAATATTTCTGGCACAGCCTCTGTGACAGAATACCAAGACTGAGTTTGTGGACCTAGTTTTAGAATATTTAGTTAAAATATTCTCCTCTGCCTGGATCCCTCGTTACACTTGTGCTGGCAGAATAACAGCACTGAACTTTCACAAAAATCACGACAATTTAGACACGACTTTGGGACTGATCTAATTGATATATACACCTAGCTGTGAGGGGCAGGAAACTGGTTCTGCATTCTGTCTATCTGGTAGCATCTTCCTAGCTGTAGAGTTGGGAGGTGATGCACCAGTGAGAAGATGGGATGCTAACAGGGAATTTGGTTCAGTCCCTAAGCATATCCAATGTGAGCTGAATGATTACAGATGTGTAAGCGAGTGAAGGTGGCATGAGTGCTTCTGTTGACAATAACGACAAATACAGTCTGTTTGTCAGTCACCACAGATAATAAAAATTGCACAGAAAATTCAGTTCTCAAGTAGATTCCAGCCTTTTTGATCTTTTACTGAGTAATTTTTGATCGTGAGCCAGCGGAGGTGTTGGGTAGTGCAAAAAAGAAACAAAGTGGAGAAACTTTGTGATTTTTCTTTAGAGTTATTCTTCTCGGTTAGTTAGAACCATCAGTTGGCATCTTAGTGACAGATGCATCCTATTTTGCATCAAGCTAAAAAAAATGTCAAAGGTTGTAACCAGAGAGATGTTTTGTAGCAAGTGATCGAACTTGACAGGTTTATTGAGATTGTTTGGTATTTGTAAAGCACTTAGAATGGATTGAGAAATAGCAAGGAGCATTCTTCCAGGCAAGTCATTTTACATCAAGTTTTAGTCATAAACAAAAGAGCCCCGCAGCAGTGCTGATTCAACTTTATTTAATAGAAAACCGTGCACAAGAATCAATAAAGGTTACTGATTTGCACACAATATGATAAACTACAGATATTTTGCAGATGGCTGGGAGTGGGTTTAAATTTTTTGCAGATTGCGCAGTTTAAAATGTGGAATAGGAGAGATTAGAGATAGGATTTTCCTTGAAAAGCCCCATTTAGGCCGAAATTCCATTCCAGTGTCATGAATTTCCAACAACAAACTGTGTTAGCAATAAAATCCTGTAGGGAGCAGATTTATGTTTTAAAGGGAATTATTTCTCTACAGTACAAATTAACAGGTTTCCCTCTATGGTGTTTCTTAGGAACACCTATATGTAGTCCTCTCGATGTATTAAAACATTGAAACTGAATGATTACAGGAATGGCCAAGAAAAGGTAAACCAGAATGGATTTGCTGTCACTGATTACTAAACAGACTTTCAAAAGCATGAGGTATTAGTCTGTCTTGGAGTCACTGAAACCTGTGCTTGTTTTAGTAGAACGGGAACGGGCCAAAAATACTATTGAGGACTTTGGTTAATAAATTCCTTGTGGAATTTATATTTTTGATAATAGCTGATATTTTGCATTCTGTTCTCATTCAGGCTGATTTGAACAAGTATCAAAATCCTGTAATTGCCTTAGGAACCTCTAATATAACTGGAAATAAACTCTCTAAAATGTACTCTGTACTTTCAACATAAGCTACATTTTATTTTGTCTACAGTCACTGCAGAGATGATAGATCAGAAAACCAAAGTTGTGATGTAATATGTTAAGCTCTTTAGATCTAAAACTTTGATTAAAAAAAAAAAGTTGCTACAGAAGTTACAGCCACTTGCACACACTCAGTCAATGTGTGTTTATACATGCAATAATCGTATATACAAATATAAAATCAAAATTTCACGAAGACCTTGGTTTTTCCATTTCAGAAAAGGGAAAGGAAATCCTCTGGGTTCACACACACAAACATACATGGTGCTCTCTTAAAAGGAGATAAAAGTCCAAACGTTGCTACATAAAACTCTGTACGTCATGTACCAAGCTGTGCTCTGTGTTTTCTAGACAGTGCAAGTCACTTTGGGGACTTGAGTGACTTACATCAAATTCCCTGTGAGCCAGTTCTATACGTTACGCCGGTGCTTGTACAGTAGCACAAAAGCAGACTAAGGGTTAAAGAAAAATACCAAGAGAGACTGGCTAATGGAAACACATTGCCTATTATACTTTGAATTCTGCATCTGCTATTTTAGTAGTGTTCAGATGCAATAAAGAATCTCATAGTGAGAACATTAAATATCCCCGTGGAGTTATACTGAAGTCTAAGAGAGACCTACATATATCCCCAGAGGAAGAGAGATACAATGAGTGACCTTTGAAAGCAAATATTTGCTTCACAGTGATATAAACACTTCAATGCAATAAATACAGGAAAATGAAAATGCTGCAATTTACTGTGGTGAAGGCAAGACTGCAATAAAGTGTTCTTTTTTAAGCATTCTCCCTGTCATTAAAGGACACATCTATTCTTCCCATGGATATTTGTAGCCAGAGGATGACTGCATTGGCGTATTCTACTAAAAAAGTCCGAGTCGGTCAATACCACACTTTATGCTTCCTTCTCGCAGGATTGAAAGGGAGTTACTGCAGTGGTGTGGCATTAGTAGAGCCACAGAAGAAACAAAGAGATACTTTGGCTCAAGCACCTCGGGATGGATGTAGGGTCTTTTCAAGCTGGATGTTGGTTGGCAGCTATTCTCCTTTCATTTTTAATCTGGTCGTTGGTAGAAGGAGAAACACATGCTGTCAAAGGGAGAGATGAAGTTCTGCTATAGATGAAGGGGTTCATCCTTGCTACCCAGCGTTGCCTTGCAGCCATTCAGTTGGCTCCCTGGGTGCTGTACAAGGCATGTTCAGCCACCAAGGGGCCAGGCACAAGGCAGTGCTGGGGCTGTATAGGATTGTCCTCTCAAGGTGCACATCCTTTTCCCTGCTGCACCTCCCCAACAGCTATCACTGCCCAGCGAGGAGCTATCTAGAGCTCAACAGCCTCCCAGCCTGTTGGCCATGTCTTTCATCACCTTCACCAGCCTCCCCTAGAGGGGTTTGTAAGAAATGCACTGGCATTAACCCTAAAGCTCAGTCTAGACCAGAAACTGCCTACTAACACCAGTAAGGAAGTAAATGGCACCAACAGTGAGAACCTGCTGCAAAAGGATGCTTAGATACCAATACTTGTGTGTGTTGCTGACACCAGCAGGTTCTCCCTGAAACTGTGTTGGTGACGTAGCATTCGAAGGCAAATCCCAACAGAAAGCCAAGAGAGATGTGTGTGTGCAGCCCACAGTCGGTGTGACAAATTACAGCTGATGAGAAATTATTTGAGAGTTGGGAGCATAAGTTCAATACATCGTGGGCTCTCAGCAATGGCCCTCACAAGCTCTGACTCTTCTGGGTTTCAACTTCTGTCATCTCCATTTCACCCAGAGCTCACCACAATTAATACCATCTATAACAGAAGCACTTCCTGCTTTTGCTCTTATTGTATTTTAATTGACCTGAAAGCACTTGGAGAACAAATCAGCTAATTCTGTAATGAAAAACCCTATTTAAAGATTTTATGCTTTTGCATAAAATGTAACAATGAAAAATTACTCGAATTTGTTATTTAGATTTAAATTTTAAATAGCTCTGAAATAAAATCTTAAGGAAAGTCTGCTTTTTGTGTCAATTTTGCAGCACGGCTTATTGCCTGGATGTAGTTTATTCGCCAGATTTTCAGCAAAGTTCTCATTTCCAAAGAAACACCTTTGTTACGTTTGTGTTACTGATTAAGTCAAGAAGCTGCCTCTGCCTTTCCGTAGGGTATGTTAACATTAACCTGTGGCACAGACACCTCATCTCTCTTCTGTTGCTGTCCCACAGCAGGTTGCTTGCAAGCCTTTAGACCCAGCTCCACAGCCCAGGCTGACAGAGTATGGTGATAACCTCTTTCACTGTTTTTTGCTTGATATTCAGTAAAGAATAATGTCTACTGGTGAGGGCTTCTCGGGGAGTGACTTTGGAAAAGACAGGCACCGAGATCTTGCAAATCTGAATTCAGGAGAAGCAGGCAATTCCTACTTCGTCACTGCCTTCCTGCATCGCCTTAGACAACTTATTTTACTCTCAGGGCTTGCTGGCGCTGCCTGAAGATAGGTCTCTAGAGCTATGTGAGATGCTGTAGGTGTTTGGTTTCCTGCTGCTGGTTGGTATCTGTCAGCGTCGTGCAGATGTCTTGGATACCCTCTGATGGGACTGCTTGTCCTTGTTTAACAACTGAATCTGTCTCCCACCTGCACAATATGGATAAAATTATTCTTTTCCTTCCTATCTTGTCTTTTTTTTTTTCCTTACTTAAATTGCAGGTGTTTCAGGGTATGGACTGGCAGTCGGTTTGGGGATATATGTAGCACAGGACAATGGGGCTTTTGGATAAATGCTAGTGAGCACGACATCATATTCTGATGCTGCATCTCTGTGTCAGAAACCATATCTAGGTGGAACAAGAACTCTCCAGTCAGAGGCCAAAATGAAGATGTTGAAGTATAATTAGACAAAATTATGATGCCTGGCTATTTGCTGAATGCATTGGAAAAAAATAACTGGAAAGCAGTTTTCCTATGAGTTTGTGTTGCTATAATGACAAAAAGCTCAATAAAATGATTTCTTAGTGTGAACGCAATTACGCAACATAAATGTGCTACCAGGGGAATTACTACTTCTTGTAAACGTGGGCACCTCTACTCCGGCAAACCCCTGATCATTAGTGGGTAAATGAGCGTGATTGTGTCTATACACAGTTGCAGTGCAGCAGACAAGTTGTGTTGACACAACCGCCCCGTGCCCCAGGTTTCTGCAAATAGGGAGGTTATGAGCAATACATCCCACTCTTCCCCCCGAGCACTGCAGCCTGGGGCAACGGCAGGTGGAAAAAGTTGCCGTTGAGATCTTGGAGAACAACAGGCAGTCATAAAAGAAATGCCTGGAGCCACCCCATCCCAATACAAAGCAAGTCATTGTTGTCCTGTCAGTTGTCAGACAACACTGCTGCTTTATGAGGCTCCAACATGTGCATGTCGCTTTATCAGGCTCCTGCACCAAAAAAAAAAAAAA
>VZTL01000062.1:53053-76218 GCA_013400535.1 Scopus umbretta
GCAGTGAGTGTCTGTGAGTCAGGAGCGCTTCAGCTACACAACAGGTAATGCAGCAGGATAAAATTACAGTAACGCAGCCCGGTCTGCTCATTCTTTCGCTCTTAGCCCTGCCAGTGGGGATGTCTTGCACATCAGTGTGGTGGCAACCAACCGGCTGCTGGTGGTTTGTGTTTGTGGGTGGTCTCCCTCTGTACCCTCATAAATCGAGAGAAGCAGACCGGGTGGCAACAAAGACAGCAAGCAGAGCTTCCGCAAGAGAGCGTTAAACACAAGTAGTTGTTCAAAAGGCCTCACTCCAGATTGCCTCAGCCCCTTCTAAGTCTTCTCTGCCTTTGCGAAGTCAGCGCAAAATGCCACCGTTGTCAGACGAGTTAGGGATGTAAATAGACAGCTTTCCCCTATTGACTTGCCCTTGTGGTAAACAAACACTTCTATTACATGCAGATCAAATCAATGGCAGAACATGCAAGCCCGTAGAGATCGTCCTTAAATTTCTTATAATGATCCAAGAAAGCAGACAGATAACTGAAGAAAGGCTTTTTTAGGCTAAATGAATGATGGAAAGGAAAGCCACAAACTGGAGAAAGATTTTTTTAGGCTAAATGCATGATGGAACAATGAATAACTCGGTCATTAAAACAGCCGCAAAATTCTTCATTTGTGTGTTAAAAATTGGTGCTATCCCTTCTTCACTAATCCTGATGCTTTTAGGGCTGGATGAGACAAGCTGTGAGAGTAACTAGCGCTTTTACAAGCTTAGTATGGAATGGCTGATGATTTTGGTTAGATGGGAAAATATGGGAAAAAAATTTGTGGCAAAAGAGCAATAACTCAGTATTTTAGTTTAAAGATTGGCAATGACATAGTTAGCACCTTCAGCATCAATGTTTTCATAGCTTTGATTTCGAGGTGATAGACAGGAATAAGGTGTTCCCCTGACGGTGTTTGCTACTGGCTGTCAGCGGATTCAGGCAGACAACATTTCATTTCTTTCTGCATGCTTTGTATTTGCAAGATTTCTTTGCAGCCCAGGACTCGCACCTACCCCTGCCCCTGAGCTGTATTACACCAGTAAGCACTTACTTTCCTACACTGAACAGGACTTGATTACTGTGTATTTGTTGAAGTGAGTGCTGCACAAGCCCCGTTCCTTCACTCCTTCTCAACATTTGGCCTTAGTTTTATGCTCTTTTTACCCTCACAGCACTGTTGTAAGTGCAATATAGCTTTGCCAGTGAACCACGCACATGCCTGGCTGCTGGGCCAAAGGGTTGTGGCTTTACTGTGGCTTTTGTGGGTAAGTTTCACTGGCTTTTGGTGCATTTGTGTGGGCACTGAGGCAAACGTGCGATGCCAAAGTACACCGTCTTCCAGCAAGAGTCGGTAGTGTAGATTCTGGCTTATGCAGATATGAGCATATGTTTAACAGAAATGAATGAAAGACAATGAATGCAGGTATTGCTACATATAACCATTTTAATAGGGGAGTAAAATTCTATACACTGCGATCATGAGGGTATTAGGGATGTAAATAGACAGCTTTCCCCTATTGACTTGCACTTGTGGTAAACAAAGCAATTCATTATGTTTATAATATTCATCTTTTCCTTTCATTCCACCTGATGGTAAAAGTATGGCCATGTTTCAACCAACGGACTGATATATTTTTAGCAGAAATCTTCTTTAACCAAGTTGCCAGAGTCAAATCAGCAGCTGACAAAATATAAACATTACGAAACTGGGCTGATGATGTTATTTGTAGAACAGGATTTTTAACCAAAGAAGGGTGATTTTTTTCAGCTATGAGGGACAGCAAAGAAGATGTTAAAGGAAAGATCTCATTGTCTTTGAGAGTCTTGGTTATCACTGATTATTCACGTGCTTTTCTTTTTCAAATTAAAGAGACAGGGCCTTATCTTTAAAGAAACAATTCCACTATCCATATATCAATCTGTCTGTCTGTCCATCCTTCTGTTCATCGTATCATACAGTATTTGAAGCAGCTAGCAAGAAGGAAGGGAGTTTGCCAACTTGAGGTTTTTCATGTGGCTGCAGCCATTTGTGGTGAGGGCACCATCCGGGGGAAATGCAAGTAGCTGACACAGAAAAGGCACAAGGGTTTGTAGGCCTGCGTCAAAGCCCTATCACCTCAAGGAACTGCTATGTAAAGTATGTCTGAAAGGAGTTCAGGAGACCATCTGCACCTCTTCAATCCTGCCAGTGGATTTTTTCTAGAGCCATGAAGCTTTAGTAATGGACAAACAAAGGGAAAAAAAAGGGAGGTTGACCTTTCCGAGGGCACTCTGAGTTACCTCCAAGGATGTCTTCTGTTTTGCTGACCAACAGCCACACTCTTGGCTCAGGGCTCACTTTCTGCCACATCCAGGGCAGCCCAGCCCTATCCCCTGCTCCACTCTCTTTTACTTTGTGCCATAGTCTCCACTGGGAACTTAAACTATGGAAGTAGGAGTTAAAGCTGAAGAAAGTCCATGAGCTTTGAAAAACTTACTTCCCTTCAAGAAAGAAAAAGAAAAAGCTACAGCCACATTATAAAAAGAAAGGCCCCTACTTAGTTTTTAACTGCCCTCATTCTTTGTTTATATATAGGTGATACACAGATAGACATGTGAGTACGTAAAATGCAACTGGCGCAATATAAGGACAGAGCAGAGTATCTTTTTTAAATGCAGTTTATATGGCAAAGAGTCCTGGGAACCCAATTTTAAACCAATGAATCTTTTACAGATCTAAATTTTAATATTTCAAGGCTCTTTTATAAAGTCACAAGGACAAAAAATTTTGCTGCCATTAAGCAGCTCATCTCCTTGAAGCGAAGCTGGACCCTGGACCAGCCCAGACCCACTTCCAAAAACCTGCAGTTTTGCAGATGCCATTCAGAAAAGGCTGCTCCCCTTGCTGGGCACAACTGGGAGTTTACATGGGAAAATCCTAGTGTCGCTTCTGTTCATTGCTGGTGAGTATTTATACCAAAAACAATAAATTGGGAATGACTGTTTAAAATGTATACTTATAGTGCACTTACAGTTGTACAAGTCAAATACTGAAAGCATCTGACATTTCTAGGCTAAGTAACAAATTATATTAGCCACAGGAATGCATAATAACACCCCACGGATATGCAAAACTTATTCACTCCTTTTCAAAGGCCACTGCTGCTTTCTGATTCACACCTACAACTAATTCCTGGCTGCTACTCATTTCCCAGGAATTGGTAATATAAATTCGAAGAGGCCAAGGGCACACACACACACACACACTGGCTTTCCCTGGCACAGGGTATGAGAACTCCTCATTATTTATTACAGGCTCATGAAGCTGATTTAGAAACCTATCTTTCCTCTGAAGTCCATTTCAGCCTTCACAGACTGATGAAAAAAAACTCAGCACGCTTGTTGAGTGAAGATTACCCAGACTTGCAGGCAAGGATTTAGCTGTACTAATAGAAGAGCACAACTTCTATTCTTTTTTTTACTTCTTTCTTTTTTTGTTGACCAATCAATTCAACAACAGGCTAGATAGTGCCTCAAGGGCATCGCTTTCAACCACGTGATCGTCAGATTAACAGAGAGGCTGCAAAATCCTTTCCGCTCAAACTGTTTTAACAGAGGATCAAAATCTTTCCCTCTGCGTGGGGATTTTTATTTAGCTAGTTCTTTTTATTCAGTTTGCACATGGTTGCGAAGGAATTAAGGCCTGCAAGGGCACGTGAGATGGTCTGGTTCGGTTTCTAACCTTTTCCTTTCAATTTGTGTTTGGGAGTAGAAAGTTTTCCAGTTCTTTGAGGGAATGTTGCCCCTTCCCTGGGTCTCACAGTTGCATCATTATTGGTTGAATCTCGTCAACCCACAGACGATGGCCCTGAAAGGTCAGAATTTAAAACATTTCGCAAAAGCTCCCCCTGTTCCCTGCTGAAGTTCATGTTCTCGTTAAGGGAGATGGATGCGTTGAAATAGGCTGTGATACAATCTGTAGGGGAAAGGCTTGGGAAAGACATGAGCTGGGTGGGTCCTATGGGGTTACATGAGATTTACAGAGTGCTGCTGAACAATAAAACATGAGATTAAATTTGATCACATAAATAAAATAAATGACAATTGACTGATTCTTGGCCCCAGCAGCCTGGCTACCGGGAAGCTGATGTGCTAACTACTTTGCAGCGTAGAGGTATATGGGGATTCCCATTGACACCCTTTATATTTAATGCACAGATCTCTGAGGTATGCAGGTACAACTACTGCTGATGGCAAGAGGGTACATTCGCTGTTGTAGCACAGGAGTGTTTTTACTGGAGAAAACTGGACCCAAAAAACCCCCCAAAAACCCAGAAAAACAGACTGACTTACGTTCACTTGAGGCACAAAAGCACACCTGGAGCTACGTAGATTGAGGATCACGTGTGAAGGTGTACACACAGCATGGCCAAGAAGCTTCTTTGGCTACAGCACGTGTTGAAACAAAACTAACCCACTCGCTCAGCTGCTGGACAATGAACTACAGCAGTGAGCTTGGACAAGAGCAATTCACACACTACCAAAAGCAATGGCAAGAACAAACACAGAAAAGAAAAAAAAAAAAAAAATAGCTGAGAACATAGCATTTGAGAGCAATCAGTCTGGTCACAAACAAGTCGCAGAATTCAGTAAATAGAGGATTTCCCCAGAATTGTGCTTGGATATTCCCACAGTCTCACTGTCAATATCCAACAGCCCCAGATTTCAAGCTGGGGAGAGAGTGTATGCTACACAGCTGAGGGCAGAGGGATTTTGCCTCACTGCCTGGCAATGAAAGCTCTGATTCTTTCTCCATTTAATTCTCTAAACCTTTTTCTGCCATCACTGGGAGCTACATGGGGTGACTTTGGGCCTTTAAGACCAGAGGCTTTATAAAGACGCATGCCAAAATGAAGGAATAAAATATTCCTTGCAGGGGATGAATAGTGACAGCCAATCTGACTCTTCTAAACATTAAAACGGTCCTTGTTTTACATCAAAAAAACAGGATTTGCCTTCCAACCTCTACCTTCATAAGACTCGCATTTCTTTAGGTGGGTCTGCATTCATCCACCTGAGGATAAATCCGGAGAAATTCTGGGTTTCAGCTGAGACAGTCCACTTTTCCAGCCCTCTAAAGGAGAGCAGAGCTTGTCCCAAGGACAGGCGACCATCAGCAGTGCTGCCTCCAGAGCATCGCAGAGATGACTCACCCAGGCTCAGCCCCCAGCAACGCGGGAGCAAGCGGCACCGCTGCTTACGAAGCTGCAGCATCACAAGGACCATAGGGCGAAGCCCGTGATGAGACCGAGCTGGGGGTGTACAACTCACAACGCCGAGCACATCTGGCCCAGCACGGTCTATGACACAGAGGAAGTACCTGAGTAAGAGGGACGGCAGCGGACGCCCTCCCAGAAGGCACGTTCAGCAGCAGTAGGTGGCTTCTGGCCATGTCCCCAAACAGGGCGCAAGGAGTTGGTATGCTGTGAAGCCTGTGAGATCAGGCGTTGTAAAATAAGGACACTCTACCCCACAAGGTGCTTTTACACTTTTAAGTGGCCAGGCAGTCAGTGTTCAAGGCTAGGTATCTCGAGCAGATGGTGCACCTGACAGTTTTGCTGGAGCTGTTCAGGAAACAGTAAATACGCCTCTCCTCTGAGACCCACCAGCAGAGCGCCATCTTTTCAGGGCTTGGTAGAAATGCCCTGGTCTTCCAGTATCCGCCAAAACCCCTTTATCTTTTCAGCTGGTTTTAGTTTTGGAGAGCTCTTCCTTCGCTTCTATCCCTTCTGCAAATGTATGTTTGAGGATTTTTAGAAATGGGAATATTTTGAAGACAAGAACAATACTTTCTAATGAAGTCATTTGTCAGCAAAATAAGTTCCAATCAAAAATACTGACATGCTTTACTATGTATTTATAGATACTACTCCTGTAAGTAAAGACAGCAGGATGGGGCATGAACTTCACTTGAATGTAATCCAATTTAAATCTAAAGCAATCATTGTTTTCTTGTGTATTTTATGTAATCTAAATTCCTGGATGAAGAACCGATAAGTCTTCATTCTTGACCCAAGAATAATGTGGGAACAATTCTGTGTCTGGTACAGAATTTGTTTTCTGTAAGCAACATCGCTCTGTTCAGATTTTTCAGACTGAACTGCTTTCACGGTGCTGACACTTATTTCTCAATAAGTGAATAAAGAAAGGGAGATGACTCCTTCTTTCATAAAACCCCAATGACACATACAGCAGAAAATGAACAGTGTAAGAGATCCTGTGGTGCAGCTGCTGCCTTCACACTTAACCCAAGGGTAAACTGAAGACCACAGCTTTAAGTGAAGTTACCCTCATAAGCTTTGAAAATACATCTAAAGAGCACATGTTGAAGACATATAGCCTGGACCCATCTGGTAGAGTAAAAGCCCCTTGTTCAAGCAAATGAAAGAAAAAGCCATTCTTGAGGGAAAAAAAGTAATATTTATGTCACTTACATCAGTTAATGGCTTGAGAGAGCTATGTAACTGTATTTCAGCCCCTGTAAGCACGGAGCCCAGTCACTGATGCCCAAACTGTTGTCTGAAGTGCCCCAGGCTTAGCCCAGATATGATGTGTGACGGGCAAAGACAGCAAGCACGTCTGTGGTCACAGCCCTCAGGCTCTGGGGTCTCCTCCCTCATGTGGTGAAATACCGACGCGCTAGTGAAAGAGCTGCACTTCCAGGTGACCTTGAGCTGAAGAGAACAGGGGCAAGGGATTTATTTAAAGAGTTTGTGGGAGGGGCATGCTCTATTTTTAAAGAAAAATAATCCATTTTAGGAGTTTATTTCACTCTTGGAACTGGGTGGCTGCCAGAGAAAAAGGAGCGCCATCCTCCCCCCAGGCATGTACTGCAAACCCGTCGTGAGCCTTCATGTTTTCTGCAGCACCTGCCTGTCCTCACTGGGCTCTTCTGCCCCGGAGCAGTCCCATCAGCAGTGGGATGTCTTTCCCCCTCTCCCACCACTCACAGCCGGACCCACAAATCCTTCTTTCCCGAGGAGTCACCTCCCTGCCCTCAGCGACATCCCCTGGTTCCTGCAAACCAGAGGGCACTGCAGTCTCTGCAGTGAGTGACTCTGCTGCAAGTGCTGCTTCCAAGATTGCAGTGAAGAGGCTGGGAAGGAGGCTTCCTGGGTGTTAAATTCGAGCCAGGAGTAAAGCCGGGAAGGTATAATGCAGTATCCGTTTTAATATTTGATGCAATGAAGCCCTCTGCCTCGGGAATTTGCTGTCAGCTGCTGCAGCATGCACAGTCTGCTGCAGGATCCGGCACTGGAGCCCTGCGGCAACCAGACAGCCTCACCGGGCAGGGAAAGCTCCCGAGCGTCTGTCCCTGGAGCAAGGAGAGGGGTCAGGTTCAGCAGCCCCCTTCCCCTCAGGCAGACCAAGCCCTGCAGCTGCTAGCGAGGCTTTGTGCCCTGTCCTGCTTTTGTTCAAACCCCAGGTGAAGGGAGGCACAACGACAAGCTGACAAATCATTTATTTTCTTCCCTTTTCCCTGCGTTCCCCGTTCCTTGCCGTGAAGCTGCCTTGAATCCAGGTTAAGTAATGCAGCATAGCAAAGCCACAAAAAAGACTCATTACTTTCTCAGGTTTCGTTACACATTGAGGGTAATCGCTGTCTGAAACTTCAGACAGGCCCTGGATGAACAAGAACCATCATCAATGCCCAGTAGACAGCTGGCAGCAGTCTGTGAAGCAAACTTATCTTCAATCTGAATTTCAGGCAACCCAAAAATACAGATCATGATTTCAAACTTCGTCCTGGCATATGGAAATAACTGTAGCTGTGGCTGAAACTGGCAAATGTGGAAAATGAATTTTAGATTAATTCTGTATTTAAGAAAAAAAACCCAGCTTGTGAGGGAGGGGCTCTGCACACCTTTTTCTTCACTGCTGGAAAGCAGTGAAGTGCCTTGGGCTGGGTGAACTAAACTATTGCTGGGTTCACTGAGGGAAGGTTTTGAAGTCTGTCTCTTCTGAGGACTTGGCCTAAGAGCCTGGAACAGATTACAAACACTATAGAGATCCTTCTCCCTGTCAGGCTAAGGTGAGAAAGAAACTCCTGCATAATTTTTCTCAGAGGAGTTCATCTCAATTCTACTGAAGCAATGAAGTCCTCCTTATGAACCCAGTGGTAGCAAATTTTAGCTCATAAGACTAATGCTGTAGTAGCTCATATTGATTACCTTGTCTAACTGGAGATATTTATTCATAATGAAAAAAAATCAATATTTATTCATATTTAATAATCATTCTTTGAAAGCAGAGATTTCCGCTGTTTATCAATATCAAGTAATATCCCCCTTCAGTAACAGAAAGCTTTCTGCTACGGAAATGTGGCACTTCCTATGAGTCTGCTCAATGCAGTCACCTGTCTCCATAATAACCTCTGCCATCTTCCTCTGAGAAATGTATAAAAGTCCCTGAGATGATAAAAAAATAGACCAACCCATCAGTCCTCAGTTAGAAGGCGAATAAGGTCGGGAGTGGTCAACCACTAGGAAATTTCTCCTAGTTATTTTATGTGTCTGAGCCAGGTTAGTGAAACTTCTTGTGACATAGGAATCCTAGTTTTTTGGCAAGCCTTGCTGCTTCAAAACTCCTCTGACTTAAAACAGGAACAAGAATTAAAAATCTACCCCAAAGCTTAATGAGGCTATTGTATTTCCAGGACATTTCAACAGGCCTTAAGCTAAGCACTAATACAAGCTCACGAATAATACAGGCACAGCAAATGCTATGGTTTCTGGCACAGATAGGGAGAAGAGAATAGAAGCTACATAACTTCATCTCATTGTCTCTCAGTGCAACAACAAAATTCACGTGAAAGCTCGTTCCTAGAATTAATAAACACATTGAAAAGAGGCACTGGGAGCATTAGGTCGGGAGCAAATTAATGTCATTGAGCCAGTGAAGCTTGACTAGGTAAGGTATGTGCCACGTTTGGGCTGTTGAGAAGGCTCCTTCGTTCCACTGCTGATTAACACTTGCCCTTGGTTAGCTGATGGTAATAGTAATTACCGTAGTAATGGTAAGATGTGAAGATGGCCTGTCAAAGCAGTCTGCTTCCTGAGTCAGCACGTGAAATTGTTAACAGAACCTTTAGGTGTTCCTGCCCAAAAAGTTACCAAATCCAAAACAAAATCCAAAACCAGTGGTCGTGTCACTTATACCCTTTTAAGAGGAAAAGCAATGAGTCGTGAAGTATACTCTCCCCTTCCCCCTGCCTTGGAGTAGAGGTCTGATCACTAGGATTTTCTGCCTTAGCTCTTCCAGACATCAAGACCATAACCTCTAAGGAGCAGTATCAGCCACCCACTAAAGGTCTATGAGCAAATCCCTAGAAGTTCATGGCGTGAACAACTGCTCGCAAAGACCCAGGAATGAAAGTGGATGCCTGTTCTCTGACCCTCAGTAGTTACCCACTCCCAGGGTAAGGGCAGTCTCTAAGCATGATCAATTCAAAAGCTGGACAGGAGATCACAAAATATGAGCTTTTCAGGCATTCCAAAAATCACCTCCCAGCAACAGCCTTGGCGATCTTCCCTGACTGATACGTAGCCTCAGATCCTTAGTGGCCCCATCCAGGACCGCTAAGGAATAGGAGTGCCTATCAGCTTGTTTTCTTTTAAGACACCCCATGGCCCATGAGCAGAAGAGACATGGAGCGTGTGGAAAGCCGGGGAAAGGAGAACTGTGTTAAGCTCTTCCAGCTGTTGTGGTGGGTGCTTTTGTCCCAGGAGAACCTAAGACTTGAGCAGATGCCCAGAAGGCACCATAAGGGATCAATTACAAGCGTATGCTGTGATACAAGTAAAGTACAGAATTCAGGAGGCCACCAGTATTAAAATATGATTGCTCCAGCTATTTGTTTTTTCAAAAAAGATGCTTCTTTCTGAAACGTGGCACAGCATTTGTTTCTCCAGGTAATATAACTTTCAAGGCCATACGTTTTATGCTTAATGCTATTTCCAGAAGAGACAGGAACCTGCATTAGAGGCTGCCAACCACAGCTTCCATATTATCCCAGACATCTGATGCATCGTCTCCAGAAATGGCTCACCCATGGGAAGCCCAATCAGTCTTCATCTGCTTCATCTCATCCAAAAATGAGACGTAAACATTTCCCACTTTCACTACGTTTCTGTCGCCAAAGTTATGAGGCTAGAAAAGCTTTTTTAACATCTCCAAAGCACAAGCACACGCAACACTGTCCCCTTCTCTCTCCAATTCTGATTGTATATCAGTATTTCTTGGCTCTAAAGTCTATAATCAGTCTAAATGCTTTAGGGGGTTTTGGACTAAACAACAGTACCAATGTCGTTCATCAGTATAGACTCTTTGGCAGGAGTTAAACCAGACTCATGCCAGACACATAGATAGACAGAAGTAAGCAAAGAAATAGAAAAAAAGCTTGCCATTTCATTAGAAATGTGCAATATACTGGTTTTATAAACTAATCACATAATGATCAAAAAGCTTACTAAGGAGGTTAAAACTCTTCATTTCTTACATAAATGGAAGCTTTGCAGAAAATGAAAAAAGTACAAATATTTTTTTTCTAAAAATCACTCATATCCTTTCCAAAGCTTTGACAAAAACGATTCCTTTTCTTTCCACTAGCAAATCAAAGGTCCATTTTCACTGCCTAGGGATCTGACTACCTTATCACACATTCTGTACCCATGCTTGTTAACCAGCTGCTAAAATCAATGCAATAGGTTATGTTACTTCTGGAGGGAAGTACTGTTCTCTTTGGTATTGGAATAGGTAAAAACTGGATAAAATTTCTTATTTAAAATACTGAATTTCCCCCAATATTTCACTTTCTGAGTTTTCAGATTTTACCATATAATTGAAATGTCCTCATGTGAGAAATATGCAGTATTTTAAGCAGTAATGGAGACATTTATACAGAGTCAGGTGGTTGAATTCTGAAATAATTCATTTCAACAGCATTGATTAAACAAAGGTTCTGTATTCTTTGCTGGTGTGATTTATTAAGCAAACAATTTGTCTCTCAGTGACCCAGAGTTAACACCTATACCAAGATATAATTCAATGGGACAGAGCAACAGTATAAATTAATAAACTTTACTGATAGTTTACTCAAAAATCTAATTAATCACAAACAATAATAATTGTATCTACTAGAACAAATATTTACATTTTTACCTACGCGAAACTGGCAAAATTGGTTTTCACAGTGCCAAAAAATACTTGCAACTCTTTTCTTCAATTTACCCTTTTTTTACTGAGTACTAGAGAACCTCATCCTTTAACAACTTACTTCCCTAGTTCATTGTTAACCTCTATTAAAGTTAATTCTTCACGTGGTTTTACAATGTGCTTCCCATAAAAATGGTGCTTGTCCTTTGCTTTTTTATGAGTTCTAGGCAGAAAACTTCAAGAAAAGTCAGCGGTGTTTGCAGTAATGGCAAACTAAGCTGTCGTCTGACCTAGAAATGGAACTTCTTGAATCACAAGCACAAGTGAATGGCTTAATTTCCTATGACATCTGCAGTTACATCTGGACATTTCCCGTTGGCCCATCTGTATTTGGCAGTCCTGCAGTGTGTATAATTTGCTCAAAGAATGCCAGATTGCTGCTGACCCTTACAAGTCCACATGCACACATCTTCTCTCCCTTTGGAGAGAGATTGGTCCTGGCACGTCTGTTGAGAAATTTTAAATAGTGGATTACACGTCTCTATCTCAGGTCAAAGTTATCCACCTCTGGCTTGAGATGTACACTTTTTCCATCCTATGCATTTTTTGTGCTGTGTCCCATCTCAGAGGGACCGTTGGGCGAGTTCGTGAAAACGAGACTGTCACCCAGGCAACAAAACCGTTTTACACCTCACTGGTTCAAAGCCAGTTTCGTGGCTTTTCCCCGTATTACGACATATGGCAGCAGAGAAAGGGATTTTCTAAAATTCAGGTTGAATGTTCTTGTTCCAGCATTCCCAGCAACTCGCTTAGAATTTTTCATGTATCTGTAGCATACCACGTTAGCCTTCCCGCAATTGCTATTTGTTCCTCTGTTTTACTCATGGCGGACCTGAATAGCCTGTCGTCTTCCTCTAGGAGGCCTTTTCACAATGCTAAAGCATCTGTGAGGAACGTTATAATTCAGACGAGCTAAATCACTGTCCTAGATATTCCTCTTTGCTCAGTGTGATTCTCTGGGGGCTGCATCTCTTGTGACTGTTGCTAGTGACAGTTGCTATTTCTGCAGAGGTGAACATGATAGCTCAGCTGAGGAAATGCGAACAACATACATCCAGCTGCAATTCTGCATTTTTAATAGCATTCTCCCGGTGCCTCGAATTAATATGATTACACATGCCTCTGTTAAGATTCATACAAAAGATCTTGTGGACAAAATGACTGGAGCAAATGCTTGCCAAAGCGTCACTTTTTGAACTGTTTAATTAAGAATATTCACAGAGAGCAAATTCTGGATTTGCAATACAAGCTTTTCACTCTACCCACATCTGTAGCCCTCGCACACTCAGTAAGGGAGCAGAAAGCCCTCTGTACAAAATGGAAGGAATGCAGCACAGGTGGAGCCTCAAATGTGTGCAATGAGCAGTCTGAAGGTCTCAAAATTATTTTCTCAGAAAAGATTCATCAAAGCACTTCAGACGAAGAGGAAGTCAAGAAAAATCTAAATTTGTGGTGAGCATTCCCAAAACACAAAAAAAGTGATGGGGATTTCACTGTATAATTGATGTGCTGCAAATTGTTCTCTTGCTTCTTCAACTGAGTCATACCTTGGAAGTGTCTCAGCCATGTGATTACTGAGGTGCTGAGACACTTTTCTCAGCCTTGCCCCTGCTTTGGACTTAAAAACCTGATTCAGTAGAGGTGAGTCAGTTCTACTGTGCCGTGATGGAGAGAGGACTTGACCAAATTCTCCTTTAGACGTATGATGATTCATAGCAAAATTCCTATTACGCTCAACTGATTAAGGGTTTTATAGAACAGGCTATGTTCCTGCCTTGTATAAACCACTCTATGTTTGTATAGATGTAACTTTCTGCCTAGTTTCTCAGTGAATTAAATTACTAGTAACTCTGAGATTTAGGCAGGGGTTGCGCTGTTGGTTCTTTGTGGCATGCAGAAGACCTCAAGTGCAGCCCCTCTTTTCTTAGGCATGTGAGGAATAGCGTTCAATGCTTCCTGAGCCTCCGTCCTGCACTGCGCGCTCCAGTTGCACGCTGCCCTTCCCTCGGAAAGGAGCAGCAGCTCCACAGCTTGTCTTCTGTGTAATGCAGCTATGCATTATTAAAGTGTTAGCACTTAAGACGTTTGCCTTTCGAATAGGCTCCTTTGTTATTGTGTCCAGAGAGTTAAAAAGTGCTTAATTACTGCCAAAAAGACCTTCCTCTTCCTCTTCCTCTTAAAGTGTGTTTTTTAAGTCAGTTGTTAGGATCTCTACACCATGCCGATCAGGTTTGCTCTTCTGACTGCAATGGTGCTGTACTGATTTACTTCAGCTAAGCGTCTGGGACTACTCAGTTGAAATAGGAAGCATCCTGCCACGAAAACAACTTCCTTTTCTTGTATCCATTGTCCTGGTTATTTCAGCTCTGTTGTAGGATGTCTTATTACCAGCATGGCATGTCAGCTGGAGAAGGGCTATCTCTGGCTGGTAGGACCCGCGGGTGGATATCTGCTCCACCACGGACCTCCATGGGCTGCAGGGGGACAGCCTGCCTCACCATGGTCTTCACCACGGGCTGCAGGGGAATCTCTGCTCCAGCACCTGGAGCACCTCCACCCCCTCCTTCTTCACTGATCTTGGTGTCTGCAGGGCTGTTCCTCTCACACATTCTCGCTCCTCTCTCCCGCTGCAGTTGTGCAGGGTTTTTTCCCCCTTCTTAAACATGTTATCACAGAGGTGCTACCACACTCGCCGATGGACTCAGCCTTGGCCAGTGGCGGGTCTGTCTTGGGGCCGGCTGGCATTGGCTCTATAGGGCATAGGGGAAGCTTCTAGCAGCTTCTTACAGAAGCCACCCCAGTAGCCCCCCTTGCTACCAAAACTTTGCCATGCAAACCCAACACACAGCCACGTTTATTTGACTGCTCTGGCAAGCTCCCCTGTTCTGGCGGCTGTGTGCCAGCCCAGGAGACAAAGCTGTATGATATTTAATTGTAGCTTGTGCTGCTGGACAGCCTGTCCTGAGCAAAGCAGTAAACTATGAGACACGATCTACAAAAGGACTGTGACTTTTTTTCTTTCTCTCCCTCGCGCTGGCCCATAAAACCATTCATCTGAACAACTGCTTATAAGCACGAGCGCGGCATTCACAAATCCCACCTCGCAGTGGGATCTCATCACTTCTGGTGATACCCTTTTTATAGTCTACCACTTTCATTCTGTCTCATGTCTTCAGCTGTGAGGCAGTAATTTAATCTGGTGCTATTAATTTGCACTGATAACTTCATGTCTCTTCTAAAATAGGTTTCTATTTCTAACTCACTTGAAAAGAGTGCCTTTTTTAGGCTTTCTAGCTAAAAGAAAAAAGTCTGGGCTCTACCTTGTGATATCATAAACACTGGTTTGCTTTTATTTTCACTGCAAGTGCTGCAGAGCAAGTGCGTGTCTCAAATACCGCAGTGAGTAGATAGCAGTTGTTAACGTTTTGCTCAGCTATTTGCCTCTGAAACACTAACTACTGGGGAACAGTTCTCACCAATACTGCCATCCTGGTGTCTTGGTGTCTGTATATGCATCTATAAGACTTCATTGTGGCTAAACTCTGGCTGGTTCTTAATTTCCCCGTTTTCTAACGTGGGCTGGTTGACAATTTCCTGCTTTTCTATTAACTTGCTGCAACACTTTAGAGTAGCATAGCTTGAATACATGAAGAACATGTATTGCCTGCACAAAACAATGTTGTGATGTGTCTCTGCTGCCTCTAGATGTCATGCTAAGTTGTCAGCCTGCATGTGAATGCCACCCCTCTGCACCCCTCCTAGGGTCTGCTCTTCCTCTGTCTGGCAGCAGGACAGAGGAGAAGGACAGGGAGAAGAGGACACCCTGCAGCCAGGTCTTTTCCCTCCCCATCTTTGCCCACAGCTGACAGTGCAGAGAGCTTGACTAAAGAATCAGTCAGACTTGGGATTATTAAGCAGCTAAGGTGGCTTTGCTTTGTCATTGGCCTGGCTTTCTGGCCAAGAGATCTGGTGCCAGAAAGACTGGCACTTGAAGAAAGCAGCCACCAGAAAAGTTTAAGCTGAAGGCAAACACCAGAGTGTGAGCTTGAGGCGTGCTGCCTGCTGATCAGAGCTTCTCTTTCTCAGTCTGCAGCCGTGGTTTGCAAAGCTGTCCTTTAGGGTCCATGTCCACCCACCACTATAGGTTTTCTTCTGTTAGTGAGAGAAGTAAAAGACTAATCCGAACTCTTCATGAGATTAGGAGTAAGGGTGCACCTCTGCCCTCCCTCTGCATTTTAAAATGCAGAGATTGAACAGATGGTTGTGTCTGCTAAAGGGATGCAGACTGGACACCAGGAGCGAGAATGTTTTTTAACCTAACACTCCAGGGCACTTTTAAGATGCTCCTACCAAAAACTTGAGTATTGAAGTTTACTTTTTAAGTGTAGGTAATTATCCTTGGTATGCTGATAGGGAAGGACCAACAAGAAAGAGAATTAATCAAAAAGTACATCCTGTCCTTTCTCTTATTTTAGTCTGCCTGGCTTTTATCTTTTTTTGGTGGTGTTTTGTTTGTTTGTTTGTTTTTTATTCTCCTAGTTACTTTCTTGTCTTTTTTATTCTCTTCACCCCTTCTTCAGCCTTACTGGTACAGTGGGTCATTATCTGGTTAAGATACAAGTAACTCTTGTAAGCCCAGGATTTGGCCTACCATGTTTGACACCAGTGGAAAGCCTGGTTAAATTTTGAAGGGTCTCTGACTTTATACGGGAAGTAGATAATTTTGAGAAATAGATTCTAGCTGCAGGCATGAATGGAAGAGCTCTTTGGCTGGAGAACAGCTGAAAGTACAACACATTTCTTGAAATGTCACCACGAAAACGGGCTAGACCACAAAAGAAGGTAACGAAACTGAAATCTGTAAACAGCTCTGGAGTCTTACATTCTGTGCTTCAAGGTCTAATCTCCAGCATTATGGAGTATGTCCTGGTCATTGGACCAGTGTCTTATCTCTTCACCTGCCAGGTTGGGGAATCTTTTAAAAGCTTTGTGCGTAATCTCCTAAGGGCAAGAAAAGGCTTTCTGGGGGCAAGGAAGGAATAGAAATATAATGGGGACCCTGACTGGGAAAGAATGGAGCTCTCAAAATATGAATGTTAAAGAGGAAAGCGAGTGTTACTCCATAAAGGAACAGGAGTAACCATGGGAAAAGCACAGTAGGACAGCAGCAGAGCTGCTCATCAATCTAAGTGGCAGTTTAATAACTTCGCAGACAAACGGTTGCATCCACAATGAAAAACTTACTGGATTTCACTGTTCAATTAAAAACCATATATCGTCACATTCTCCACCATGGGCAATTTTTGGAATCAAGACTGGATAATTGTACTGCTCGAGAAGCAGTTAATACTTAGAAGCCCGTGGGATGTTCTGTTTTATAGGGGGTTCAGCTCCCTGATGAGTAACCTCCTCTGGTCTCTTCATCAATTAACCAGTCAAAGGAGAGGGAAGCACTGGGGTCCTTGTAGCTGAGGGTGTTTATGTAGCCAGGAGCTAAGAGTTAGCTCTTCACCTCCACCTGCACTGTGTTCCTGCCTTCCTACACTTTCCCCCTTTGTCCCTTGTGTTCTGGGTAGCCCGTGGCATGCAATGCCTTCTCTGTCCATACCAGCACACCGAGACCCCTACCCTGAATGGGGCTGTTAGGTGCCACGCTGCTTGGGGTATGACAGTAGCTAACACCATTTTAGCGATGTCTGCAGCTCTCTTGCATTCGTATTTGTCAACCTGTTAGAAATGCAGACCAGTTCTTGTTTACCAGGCTCAGAAAATGATCTTCAGAGCCTAAAAGTTGCTCCAGGAGCAGCTCCATTGTACCATTTAGAGCAGTTAATTAAGAAAAGAGGAACTAGATGATGCAATGATTTAAAAATGCCTTGCTAATATTGAAAATTTGAGGCATGCAGATGGCCCTACTGTTGCGTTACAAAAGTGGTCTAGAGCATTTTCAATTATATTTAGTGCATTCCTGGTGCCTCGAGGGTTTTTTCCACTGTCTCTTTCTTGACGTGCTCATCTCTAAAATGAACTAAACTGACAGGCCTCCAGCACAGCAGAGAGCCATCCAGACCTTTTTTTTAACTTCTCTCTTTTCATTTTTTTTTTAACTAAGAAAAACCTCTTAGGAGAATCAGACTTGAAGGGACTTGCTGCCTTATCAAGTCTAGTCTCTTGTGACCACCAACAGCTACATCATATAATCCCCTTCATGAATTCATCAAGCACCATCTTAAAACCCTTTGCTGCCTTTGGCCTTCCTGTCTCTTGCTCCTCTTGATGGTATAATAAAAGACATATTGTCAGGAATTGCAAAAATGGGTACCATATCCCAAGAACAGGTTTTTAATGGCAAAAAACCTGTAGGAAATCCTTCAAAAGGCTAGGCAACCGATACATGTCTCCATACAGCTAAGCTAATAAAACAAATGCTTCTCTGGGGAGAACGGCTGTTAGAAGTCAGCGATGAATTCCAATTTAATTGGGTTTGCGTACCTTAGTTTGTTTCTGGAGGGCTTTTCACACACTTGAGTGTCACTTTAAGTGAATACTCCCCGGAAAAGCAAACGTTTGGCTGAAATACTCAAATGTTCACAAAATGTATCTGGCTTGTATATTCAGCTGTCGTGTTACCGGTTTGGAACCGGTGCTGTGGAAGAGCGAGGGTCAGTCCCGCTTTCCCCCTGCAGCTTAATGAGGCTCCGGCAAAACGCACGGCTTTGGCAAAGTCATCGTCTTGTGTCATGCCTGGCCACGAGAGCACGGTCAAGTGCGTGAATGTTTCGTCTACCTTCTGGTCTGCGTTTGCTTCCTTCTTTTGCTATTGTGAATGCAATACTAATAATCTGGGTTTATATGGCACCTTCCAGCCAAGGCTTTTACAGACCTAAAGGGGACAATCACGTGTAACAGCCCCTTGAATGCTCAGTAAATGATAATCACCTATGTTGGGAGGATGTTGCATTTTAGGGGTATCAATTTTTAGCTCACCAGCCCCTGGCAGTGGAGACTGCTATGCCCTAATATACATAAAAATATATTTCCAAAAGTATGGGATACTCGTCCTGCATCTGAAGCTGAGGAACGCAAAGTAAAAGTTGTTTTAATCTCAGTTCGTTCTTTTGTAGGTGGAGGCAATTGAGGCACTTGACAGAGATTGTGTTGCTTTAGTGTGTGATACTTGTACCTGAATCCAGATGTTCTGGGTGCAGCCCCTGTGCTTTAATCACTACACCACGGTACCTGAGGACAAGCTGACTGTTACTGAACATCTCTAGTCCAATAAACTGCAATAGCTTTCTTGCAGCTTTCTGCGAGAACAAATTATTCCTAAGAGATGTCTGTGCCTAATAAATAGAGAACGGAAATTTCTCTCCTAACAATGTCAGTCACCTACGGGGTCAGCGCTGTTCAGCACAAGCAACCCTGAGCTCGGAGAGGGGGGTGTGTGTCCATGTGTGCACGCGTACACGGTGCAGAGGCGTACCAGGCAGGAGCGGCGCTGGGCTGAATCAAACAGCAGTTCCCTGATGCCTAGAGAAATGCAAGCCTGTCTAAATCCTTTTGAGGTAAATGGTGAGGCGTCTAAGGATGTGAATGAGGACTAGACCGAACCAAAAAACACTAATGCGGAGGGGAGAAAGGAAACTTTAATTTGCATCTTAATCGTGGTGGAGCTAATTTTAGTACCTTTTATTTTAAAAGATGCTTAAATATGCATGGAAGACTTCTGTTCCTATTTAAAAAAAAATCAGTGAATGGTAACACTATTTTGACAGATCAGCTCTTCTGAAGAAGTATACTTTTGTTTCGTGACACTTTGTAGAGTAGCTGGAGGAAATATATTTACCTCTGTAGGGCAGATCAATGAACTGGCATCTGCACAGTTCTGCCGTGAGCTATAATTTCCAGGAGAGGGGAAGGAATCAAAGGAACGGTTGGCACATCTTCCAAATAACTGGTTTATATGGGGAAAAAAAAATAAAAAAAAATTACTTCTTCTGGTACAACTGTATTGCAACCCAGAAACAGAATTCCTCTCCTTCGGTCGCAGAGTAATTATAACAAATAATTATATATCATGACAAACACCAGAGCTGTGATGTGATCAGAGCCTTTAGTTTGCAGCCCACTCCACACTAGTCTTCTAGTCTCATTGACACACTAGCGACTGTGAAAGCCTTTGGAGATTTGCCGCACGGGGTTTTTAGTAAGGGTATGCTACTGACAAAATGTGGGAGATGGAAGCGGTCAGTGTAAAATTACAAACGTGCCCTACCAAGCACTCTGCAGTGCCTTTGCGTGTGCACCTCCCTGTTAATTGGTAGGTTTTGCGTAAGAAATAGCAAATCTTGCATTAATTTCAAAAGTCACCTCCATGAAGCACCCTTTTGGAACGTCTAGGATGTAAATTCTAGTTGTTAGCATTGACACAGGCTATGATAATTATCATGACACAGGCTATGCTAACTATCATTTTGCTCATGGATCCTACCAGTAAAGTCTGGCACAAGAACTTTGTCACATTAAAAGCACAAGGAAAACTGTAATTATAGTAAAAATGTGTAAGAACAGTTCCCCTCTTTCTGTTTTAGAAATGTGTACAGTGAGACTTGACTTTGCCTTTGTTCTTTTATACTTCTAGTCTACCAATAATATGTCTGAGTAGTCAAATACTAAAAATATTGCCTTAAAAAACTTGGTGGAAGAAGCATAATTTTCCTGTGTATTTATCAGAATGCAGGAAAACTTCCCACTACTTCCCAATTCAGAAGAAAAATGAATGGCGACTGCTAGGAAGTGCAGTCTGTGAAATCAAACTGCGCCTGGAAATGCAGGTTTCATTCTGTTCCGCATCCATTTATGCGGTTCTGACTTCTTCTGCACACAAATGTGCCTCTAGGAAAAACTCAGCTGCGTCCTGGGTTTTACACCATATAAAAAGTTCTGCTGGTGTTAGGCACCAGCAGAGTGCAGCAGAACCCAACCTGAAATACAGCCGTACCGTGCAGTAGTCCTCCTCCGCTGCTTCATCATTGCTTACTGTCCCCATTTCTGAGGCGGACGAACTGCGTGAACCTTGTCTGTGAGAGAACCTGCGACAATGGAACCAGGCTGGTAAAACCTGGGGTTTGAGGGGACGGCATTTCAAGTTACTTCTGTCTATAGAAAAACCTGCTCCTTCAGCAAGTATACCCATTTCGCTTTTTAAAACAGGACCGATGAGCCCCAGCTCGGGAGCTCATCAGCCTGGAGCGTAGCACAGCACTCAGTTATGCTAATTCACACCACTTGACGACCTGGCCCAATAATAAGTTAAATCCTCTTTAAAAAGCGAAACGGAGCATTGTTAGCTCTAAAAGAAAAAAATCTTTTTCTTTTAAATAGCCATACAGAACATGGATTGGTCAGCATTAACTTTCAGCTTTCCGAGGCCAGGAAGAGCCATGATTAATTGCTTAGTATTTCCTTCTCCTCCTCCCTGTGCTTGTATTAGAATTCAGCTTTCTCCAGTGGGTAAGATAAGATAAGGTACCACATCTCTCATTATTAAAAAAGAAAAGAAAGGAAAAATGTTATAATGCAATGATTGAATTCTCTTTAGAATGACAGCGTGCCAGCATATTTCAGAGGGGACGTGTACGCAGCACTTGTTGCCCTTTGAGAAACTTAAACTGCTAAGTGTTCTCTTTGCTACAAGTCCCACAAAATGATGTGCAGGGTTTCCTCTTGGACTGCAGGGCTGGTCAATACGCACCCATTGCTGGGAATGGAAAGCTTTCCATACCCTGCATTCACCTCTAGCAGCACACAGCCTGACTGCTGAGCTTATTCAGAGCCTCATGCAAAGTCTACCTCACCAGTGAAAGTATTTCCTTTGATTTCAACTGATTTTGGATTAGACTCATTGGAATAATCAAAAGGAGAAGTCCGCACCCTTCACATCAGGGTCCTTTTGCTTTGCACGAGTTTGTGTTTCCTTCACCACAGTGCTCTTTAGCAGTAGTCAACAGGGGATTGTAGGTGAGCATGAAGTAATGTGATAAGTGATGAGGTAAGTGATGAGGAAACAGCAGGTGAACACAACGAAAGATGTCAAGGCAAAGCTAAACTTCCTTCCAAAATAGCAGGGCAAGTGGTTCAAATGCTTCCTCTAGGCCATTCAGATCCTCTCTTGAGTCTCGCAACGTCGGCCATAGGGCCATCGTAAAGCAGGAAAAAAACTATTTTGAGCCTATGAAGTTGACTTGGCTTTGTGCTTGGTGGAAAGGGAAGTCCTGGAAAATTCAGTGGGATGTGGGATAGCATATTGAAAACTATGACCTGAGGAGAGGCAGATTTTACTGGTGGGAGCGTGTATCTAAGTATTTGTGGAGGGAGTAACAAAGGGGGGATAGACAAGAACTAGGAATAGAACTAGGAATGTGTGCTTTGGAGAAGTGCTCGTTGCAATTCGGTGCAGCAAGCTAAATCTGCAAGGTCAGTAGGGAAGAAAGCCAGAGTTTATTGAAGCTAAGGGCAGAGATATCATTTTAGGCTCAAAAATGATGAGCTAAAAAGAAAAATAAAAAAAACCCATTCTTTGACAACTGATGGCCTTGACAAACTATACCCAACGCTCCCAGGAGTAGATATGGAGCCCACTCCAAAGTCCAGCTTCCTAGAGGTAATCGTGATCTGCCCGAGATCTGCATCCTGCTGCAGCTCTCAAGCTACGCATTACTCTTCCCTCTGTTAGACGCTCTAAAACGCTTGAACAAGCCTATTGTTACAGATTGCCTGGCACTCGCCCAGCCCAGAGGTGACTGCATTGGTAGTGGTGGATGAAACTTCACCGAGAGAAAAATGCGCTCTTCCCAATGAAGGCTGCAAAGTCAGCCTACACTTGTTGTGGTTTTACCTAGCTTATAGCCCTAGAAATCTCTGAAACGAGTATGTGTGTGTGTGTATAAATCTGCACAGATGCAAGTAGTACGCTTATAAAGAGTTATGACAGAGACCGGGGGAAAAAATACCAGAAAAAAAGAATAGTTGTGTGACAAGCCAAGGCAAAGGTAAACCAGTTTCTTCTCTTCCTAGGCTTCCCTACATCCCTGAGAGAAGAAATCATTAACAAAGCCAGCCCTACACTGTGCCATATACTTTCCATTTTCCCCCTGAGGGTTGCTACTTATGCGGAAGCTGTGGCCTCATGACACATAGGCATAAAAATTGCTGAAGTTGATCATACTGACAGGAAAGTATTTTGTTTCGTTGCCTTGCTCAGTTAAAGCAGTGCAAGCATGAAGGTAGAGCCCATGCTTCATTTGCCTTAGCACTTTAATCTCGCTATTTGTTGCCGTACCTAAAGCGTACGGAGACAAACGAAAAGCTTTCTGTTGACCTGAAAAGCAGCTCCCACCCCCAGCACAATAAATCTGCAAATTGGAGCTGCGTCTCATTAGATGTGTTTTGAGGGTGCGGTACCGACTGGATTCTGCTGTTCTTTCTTTCACTGCCCCCGTGAGATCAGTGGACACAGAGCCTGGTCCTGAGTGCTCTTGGAAATGCCACTCTAATTTTCTGGTTAGTTGTAGAAAGAAAGTTAAGCTGTGTTTATTTGGGGGTTGCTATTTAGCTGCATGCTGTTTCGTAACACGCTGAGTTTCTGCGACTCCTCTTGACTTCGGAGGCAGCCTCAAGCTCTGGCTTTTGCAAATCAGGCTTCCTTGCACCTTTGGTCTGGTCACCTCTGTGGTCTTTTTGGCACTCACCCTGGGTATCACACTCTTCAGCAGTCACCTCCCGGCTGACTCCTCCTGCGCTATGCCAAAGCAACGGAAAACCACTGCTGCTTTTTCCTAGACTGGCGTCTTTGCCCGTGATGCAGGGACTTGCAGGGAG
>VZTL01000062.1:78274-125033 GCA_013400535.1 Scopus umbretta
CCACTCCTGCGCTGTAGTTCCCCACAGAAGAACGTGACTGTAGATCGTGCTTTGCGATTCTCACCCTCTCCTACCGAAATACGTCCCTCAGTCTCATTTGGGAGGAAGCAGTCAAAAGTTTGCTAAATATATGGCAAAGGAATTCTCAGGCAAGAGGGGCTCCCTGCTGCATTAGAGTATCTAACGCGCCGTGCACACGAAAACCGCAGCGAAGGAGAGAAACCTCTCAGGTTTAAGGGCTGCAAATGCAGACAAACGGTGTAAGATGAACACCGCGCAGACACCCCCACCCCCTCCCAGGTCAGGGGTCTGGAACAGCAGCCTGATGAGGAAACCCATTTAGCATCATAAACGGCAGTCTGGGCCAGCAAACCCTCCCTGGCCAGCTCACGCATGGGTTAACGGTACCCAGCACTTCAGTTAGGTATGCACTGCAGATGGCAAGAGGAATCCCAGGGTGAGCCTTGGTCTGAAATCCAGGCTGTCCGTGCGCACGCGTCGTGCTTTGCAAGTTCCTAGCACGCACGGAAAGTTAAAAAGAAATTTTCAGTCAGACGGCTTGTCTGATAGGTGGTTTGGAAACGAAGTACGATTTTCAAGAGAGCAATACTAGTGCTTATTAATAATTCATATTGACGGTAGATAAGGGAAGCAAAAGAGAAATTATAAACTGTTGTTTTGACTAAGCCACCAGCACTGCAAAACGCTGGCTGGGGTTGGAGTCAGCCCAGTAACGCCTTTGAGAAGAATTTCAGTCCATTGCATACCAGCAGGGATGCCACTGGCTCCTCGGATCAAAAGCCAGGGAGGAAAATGCAGGGGAGGCAAAATAAAATGCAGCATAACTTGGGGAAAGAGCGACAAGGGATGCTAAAAGGAGGGAGGGGGTGGGAGGAGGATGAGAGGTAGGTTTCCAGTGAGAGAACTGGTTTCAATTTAGCATTACCGTTCAAGCTCTGCTGCAGCAGAAATCATGGATTTTAATAGAACGACATAGAGCAGAATCATCACCTAGATCACCAGCGTCGCCCGTTAGGCTTAGTAGGAGCAACTACCTTTCCTACAGCTGGTCTTCAGATGAATAAGGGAAGGGATGCATTCTGTGCCGTTTAGGAAGGCGGATGCCTCTATCCCGGGAGATGCAGAGGGGGGCAGCCTTTTGCACCGCAGCACTAGGATTTCTGTCGCAATAAATGCTACTAAGCGATTTTAGCTGATTCTCTAACATCGTTTGAGGATGCCTTTTTGAAAAAAATAGCACACGGGGAGTTTATTGACTCTATCTGATAGTATTCAAACACTCATTTCACACTGTGTATGGGAGAGCTGTGAGAAGCGAAGCCTGAAAATGAAGTAGGAGGAGAGAGAAAACCGGAATTTGGTCTAAGAATGATTCAGCTCCCTCCTAATTATTCCGGCAAATATTCATCGAGCTGAACAACCAGTACCTGTGGGCACAGCCCATGAATAATGAGACAGGCAACATGCTTTCCTCTACGTGCGCGGCATGAGGTGGGTTCCCACGTTACCGGCCAGGAGCCGGCGAAGGGCAGCGCAGGCAGAGCCTGCGGCGCTTTATACGGGAAGGAAACGACAGCCCTTGTTTTGTCCACAACTCGAGGTCTGACCGTGGGCAGTGGAAGCTTGCCGGCTGCTCGTAGAATCCCTTTCAGCCTCCAGCACGCAGGCCTGCATGCTGCAAAGCTGGGCTGCGAGGCAGCTCAGCGAGCGAAACACCAAAACGCTGAGCAGTGCCGCCGGGTCCTGGATGTTAATTCCTGGGCTCTCCTGGAGGCGGTTGGAATACAGAGACCACCTCGATTCCCTCCACCTTCCTCGGACATTTCCGGATCTTTTTTTCAGCAGAGAGGGAAATATCTTGTTTACCCAAGTGCTGCTCATCTGTGCCTCAAGGGTGCGGATGGGAAATAAATTGAACTAGGGCAGAGAGAGGGGGAAAACGTACCTGCTTTGGCTCCAAACATTTCACCGCCTCTCTGATTTCTGCATTTTCCCAGACTGAGACACTGAAGTATGCCCCAGTCTGTTACGGGCTGTGCGATCAGAACAGTTTGAGGATGGAGCCCTTTATGCTGAACTCCCAATTTTTTTGTGTCATTCACTGCTGTTTATGTAACTACTGAATTTTGACCATCAGCGGCACTTGCATCTATGTGCCCCAGGCTGCTTCTGATTAAATTTGAGGGAATAGCTAGGCCTAAGTTTCATTTTTTTCCCTGCATTTTCAGGATCTCTAGATATACCATTAAGCCATGGGCTTTCTTAAAGGCCTGGCTATGATAGGGTGCTCCAGTTCAAGCCAAGCCAGGATTCCTCTGAGGCTTATGTTCCAAAACAGAGATTTAAAATACTATTTTAACATGAACCCTCAGACATGAGTCCCCACCGATTTCCCGATGACTCTCTCAGATGTACAGAACCAGCTCCCCAAAGGTGTTTTGGCACCTGACTCCCAGTTAGCTGCTTAAAGAGCAACTAGGACGTAAATATTCGGTAAATGTGGACCTCCACTGCTGACCCCACCTCCCCCTGCCTTGGCTGAGTGCCTTCCCACAGCTACATGGTCTGGTTTGACCGAGTCTTTTCCAGCAATGGCAGACTTGAACATCTATCTTCCAGCGTGGAAAGGAGAAGTAGTCACAGCGTAATCCAGTCTCTGGGGATTACAATCTGGCATGAAGGTGTGACCGGTCTGAGGCCTCCTGGAGCTTTGCCAAAGGGAGTTTTAGGTCAAGCTCAACGGCCATGAGAAGAAGGCTCTGCGCAAGTCCCACTAGGCACAGAGAATATCACAAAGGTATGAGACACAGGGGAAGGAGGAACAGGACCATTTGGTCTATGTTTTATGGAGGAAGGGGGGTATACACACAGATATGTCTGCGTGCTTGTGACAGAGACAGCGGGTAAGGGTTAAACTCCATTTTTCATCGAAAATAAACCACCATCAGATTTGAAATCCCCTCCTGTACATGTGACCTTAACTTGGGAACCATTTCAAAACCTTGTCTAAAAGCTGAAACGAAGAAAGGACAGAAGTCCCAAAAAGCGGGACGCAGGCTGAACCGAGAGGTGCCAACGTCAAACCGTGGGTAAAACCCCTCCTGGCTGCTCTGCAAACCTGAAGGCACCTAAAGGCACCAGGCATTTCTGTTTGATCCCAGACGCCCAATGCTCCTTCAGTTGTGTTTCTGGGTGTTGCTGGCACTGGCCTGGTAAGGCCTGTTTCGCTGAAGCTGTTGCCAAACAGGAGTTAACATTCAAGCCTGGGAAAAGGAGGGAGATGCCAGGCCCTCGGAGTCCAGCTCAGTCTGCCTCAGGCCATGGGCTGCAGAGCCCGATTCCCAAAACTCAGCTAGCTCTCCTGCGACCCAGCGGGCGGCTGGAGCAGGGACCCCCGAGCTCCTGCCAGCCGCAGCGCATCGGTGCCTCGTGCACACACGGTGCTCCGCGAAGGAGCGTTGCAGGTATTTGCTGCCTGCAGAAAGAGCAACAACACAAGTGCGGGATGACAGTTTGAAAATAAGTTTGATAAGTTTGAAGAATGCATCTTCAAATTTGTCCTTTTAAGGCTTCTTTAATGCCCCGTCGCTGTTAAATTTTGCAGCGTACGGAGTAAAATCGACTGTTGTTTGGTGCTGCGGTCTCCGTTTCGGCTGCTTTTGCCTAACTTTTCTGTGAGCACGAAAACAGAGTAGCGCACGCCAATATATTAGCACACAATGTAGTATAGTTGCAGTTCCCCATCTAATTTTGGCCATATACTCTGCTTGACCACTAAGCTTTAAGTCAGTCCAAATTAACACGCTGGTTTAATCCACACTTAGAATGAGGTTATGCTTTTGGGGGATATTGCTCGTTTACAGGAGAGACAGGCTATTTAAAACTGCCAGCAGACTTTTGGAACTGAGAAGTGCAATTCTCTCTGTTTGCAGGCTTCGAGATCGATGGAGCTGTGATGAGTTCAACACATTGGCCTGTGATTTTAGATAATCCACCTCGAGACGAGGGTATGGATAGTCCTTCCTTGACGGTTATAATTGCCACCCACATAATACATGTATTTATCGCATTATTTATTTCACCATTTTTGCACGGTGTGAAGTGGTGCAGGAGTACTAACTTCATTCGAGTCGTTGCCTAATTATACCAAGCGAGGTAAGTATGATCTAGGGGAGGAAACAGAAACCTCATGGATCCTGAAACAAAAGACAAAAATGTAAAGCAAACCAGAACACCCCTTCCCCTCCCAGATACCGGTTTCTGTGTGGAAGATAGACAGCTCTTGGGCTCCCCTACAGAGTTATCAGTTCAGGACCATCAGTTGTCACAGCGAATGGTGAAAGCCACAGCAGATGAAGGTCTCCTGAGGATGCTGTCCCAGACCGGTATGAAGGCTAGAGCTGCCCGGGCAGATCATGCCATCAGGTCGAGTGGTTTCCTCTGACATTAGCACATGTGATGCCACTTGTTGGATCTTTTACAAGGAGAAAGATCCAGCATTTCCTTGGGGTCTCGTCATGGCTCCCACCCCTCACCTGTGAGGGAGTGCTGGCCGGTGCAAACTAGCTGAGCTCTTTTGACCTTAATTTTTAGCACCTGGCCCTGATTTGCTCCATCCCAGCCAGGATGCCTTCTGCTGCTCCGCCCCTCCCTTACACAGGTAAAAGGGCTGATGGGAGAAGTACTTTCTTTTGTTCTGGAGCTTCCCCTGCACAAACTTTGTCCTGAAGGAATGAGTTTGTAGCATGAAGAAGTGCTAGTGAGCGCTGAGTTTGTTCCTCTCCCTTGCCGTTTCCTTTCCTTAGAGTGTGTGGGAAGGTGTTGACTGTTAGGAGGTCTAGTTCCTGCTCTTCCTTTAAACTGGGTCATCACAATTTACCCTCCTACCTTCTGTAAGGTTGGTTTGGGTTTTTTTTTCTTCTCTCTCCCCTTTGATATTATCCTTCTGCAACTCTATCTCCTCCCCTTCTTCCCCTTCCCCTTCCCCCTGTTTCCTCCTTATACTAAACAGGAGGAAAGTGGGTCACTTCGTAATTGCCTTTCTCTATTTCAGAGAAACCCAGAGGCATAAAACAGAACAAACAGGTAAGTGTCACCAATTCAGGGGAGCTTTAAAGATGTTTTCCTCTTGGCTGTCTCCTGGGCTTGCTTCACCTCCTCCTTTTGCTTTGCTTCCAAACCCCTGATGTAACAGCTAGTGCTGCTGTCTCATTGTGTAGTTAAAATTCAAGTTGAGGCTAAGTGGCTTGGGAAGCTGCAACTAAGGTTGTTGAGTGGTTTTTTTCTCTCCTTTTTGTATTTTTTGGTTTGATGGAATGACAAAATTTTGCGAATCGTACTTAGATATGCAAAGGAGGCAGAGATTCAGTGTTGATGCAATAGTTTGCAATTATTTCAGGCACCCGTAGAAATGATCCAGAAAAAGGAGGAAAGGCTTCCTCGCTTATTAACAGTCTCTATCTGGCAGCTATTTGCCATACAACAGGACTTTAGATCATCCTCAGTTAAACTCAACTACAAGAGATGTGCAGTCCAACCAAGCATGCAAGCGTGTGGTTTTTTAATGTAGGCACAGTCCTGGGGATTCTTTTGCCCCTGTGGCCTTGCTGTGTCAGGGCTATCTCAGCTGTTATCTGCTGCTTTCAGTGAAAAACTTGATGTTAAGCTGAGTCCCTCTCTGAGAAGAGAGTTGGAGTCTAGCTCCAGGTATAATGTTAGAGGACTTACAGGGTTAGGAAATTAAAAAACTAAGGGTGATGGTTTTGATAGATGGGCTTAATCTTTTTTTTTTTTGAGGTCCAGGGTTTACAGACCCTAGGACTGTACTGCTCACTATTACTGCAGATTACCCAGCTCTGTTATATATGTTAGGCAGGCTGGTTTATTGTTCCTTACAGAGCCCATGGTGTTTACGGGCCATCAGAACAAGCTTATTGTACATGCTCAGTTGTCACTTTTGTTAACTCCTCTTCCTCCAATTTTCACTGTCTTGTGCTTCCTCCTTGGCAAACATTCTTGCTATTTGCTGTGTGGAGTGGTGGAAGAGACCAAGCTCTAGGAGAAGGGCAGGGACCTGGGTCTTACTCCTAGCCTGGTTATTGAACAGCTGAACCATTCTGGAAAAGGTCACTTCCACCCTGAAAATTATTGCTTGGGGCTGAGGTATGAAAGTGTCAGCCTCCCTGTGAGCACTGGCTGGCATAGTCCTTTATGGTGTTTTACAGAACATGCTGCATTGAAGCAGCTGCATGTTTCTCTCCCCCTCTTTAAATTTGGGCTGAATCTGCCACAGCCTCTGTTCTTGTTGTTCTCCCCCCCCCCTGCCATTAAGGTTGTAAATATTTTCATCCTGACCTATTGCTTACTATATGACTGCCCAGTGCGACTTGGTGCTGCACCTGTAATTTACCTCTCCAAGGAGAGCCCAGAAAGCCAACAGGGCAATTGCCTGGAGAGGAGGCTTCTGTTTGTTAGGTGAAGGGAAGATGTAAGCTTACTCATATCCGTATGGAGATGTGTTTCTGTTGCTAAGGGCTCTTGGGAAAGCCTGATGTGTCTGTTTAATCTCTGCCCAAAAGGGGACTACATCAGACACAGAACCTACTCGAGGGGAAATGTCAAGTGTTCCTCTGGGCCATGATGTCAACTTTCCTTCACGTGGATGTGCATGTGGAATAATTCAGGTGACTCAAAGGAGGACAGGCTTACTCTATACAGTAGGACTGAGTTTTAAGATAGACCAGCCAGATATTTAGCCTCAGGTGTTAACCCTTGTGTTCAGCTTCCATAAACATATCAGTAGGTTTAAAAATACTCCTGGCAGTATTCCTCGGCCTGGTTTGAGGCAAAGGACTCTTACGCATCATCAGTCTATCAGAAAGACTATCTCTGTGGATTTATGGGTCAATGTCTTAATATATCTCTTAAATGGGATTGAAAACTGTCCTGGAAACTTCCTGAGAGTTATTTCAATTTCCCTTCCTCCCTCCTTGTGTTCTGCAAATAATTGATTTTTTTTTTAATGGAGTAACTTGCTGAAAACTGCAAGTGAGGGAAGCTAATCTGTCAAGAACTCCCCAACTTCTGAATGTGGAATATTTTTTCTTATCCTCTCCTGAAAAACTAATAAACATTTAAAATATTTTGAGGAACCAGAGCTTGGCTGAGGAAAATTCTACTTCTCCCAACCTAATTCTTGCTCCTGGTGTTTTTAAGATGTTTTTAGGAGTGTTCTTCAACCTGCCCATTTCTAAAATATGCACAATACGGACTCCTCTTGAGTAATTAGTAAGCCTTGCTCTCACATGAGCTATATGAATAATACAAAGCTGAATCTGAGGATGTCAGCTTACTGCCTCATCTACATTTCTCATGCAAGTACCGAACACTTGAGCGTGATAGCACTTGACAACCTGCACTACTGCGAAGCGTGGTCCTGGCTTGGCAGGGGGTGAGAAAGGTCATGATTGGGTGTGTTAGCAGGCTGAGAGGAGAGCTTTCCTGCTGCCTGATCGAGGTGTGCTCTTGCAGTGTAAGAAAACAAGAAGAAAGGATGAGAAAGTGGAGGCCTGATCCCAGATCCAAAGGAATTTACCTGTGGACAGCTTTGGACTGAGGGGTGATATGGATTGCTCTCAGATCACTTAAAAATAGTTCCTTAGGGATTGTTTCCTGAGCAGGAAAAAGCTTATTACTTGAAGGCTGTCTGAGCAACCACTCACAAGTCAGACTGCAGCTTGCCAAAAAGACCCTTTATTAAGAGGAGTCTCTTGAAGCCTGCACAGACCACAAATGAACACCCCCAGGTGAACACAATGCCTACCATGTGACCTCTGTTAAGCCCATTACAGCCCTTATTATCAGGCTCAGCTGCCTTCCCAGCTCCCATCAGTGCCTACAGCAGTGCTGCCTCTCTTGCTGTTGACCTTGGTGTAGGCCTGTGGCATTTCTTTCTCTGACTTGTGTCAGAAGTGATTGACACAGATGTCTAGAGACTTGGGCTTCCTCACTCATCTCCCAGCACCTTTCTAAAGCAAAGGGATAAAGTTAAAAGGTGACTAGAGAAATAATAATGTATTTTAATTATGTATTTGCCTTGTTACTTTAGTGTTGCTACTACAGCTGAAGCAATGGTTCCTCAACCATGGCTCACGAGTAATATGTTTCTTGTGACCAGGATGATCCAGATAACAAGGAGATCAAAATAGGCCATTGCCTCTGGCACTCTTCTTGCTGTTATGGGCTCAAGGGATGCTGCAGGCTGGGGACTGCTCTGTGAGGAGCTAGGCTGTTACTTTGACTCTGCAGTCAGGTAGAGGAGATGAGGACTTCTCATGTGCCTCTCTACAGGCAATCTTGAGTCTTGGTGGAAGAAAAGGTGCAAGGTAAATGGAGCTGATGTCCCCCCTGTGGTAGCTTGCTTAGCAAAGCAACCATGGCCCTTTGCTGGTCACCTGGGAAGTGAGGGGGGTGGTGTGGGCCATGGAGCACCTCCAAGGCACGGTGAGCTGCAGAGTAGCTTTTTTTGCAATACCTGACCTGGTCATGATCTAGATTTATGGTTTGCTATTTGTCTTTTCCTACATCCAGAGGATGGAAGCTAGGCATCTGTAGTAATCTGTTGACCATATATTTTTCTTCCTCCTAAAGGAAGACCAAAAATGGAGGGTGTAACATATAGACTGACTCTCAGCTGCTGGGTGAGGGACAGCCTCTCTGCTGCTCTCCAACTTGTCTACTCAGCATAACAGGCTGAGGGTGAGATTTGGTGTGAGGGGGGAGTTTAAGAAAAGCCAGGAAAAGGAGAAGACTAGAGGATGGAAGAGATCCCTGGACATGCAACTGTGAGTTGAAGCTGTGAGGTCTGTCTGATTGTAAAAGGGCAGCTAATGAGATGAATTATTTTGGTCTTTGCAATGGCACAATGGTTGGGGGGGAGGGGGGGGGGCATTGTCTGCTCAGGGGCTTAACCCTGGAGTGCTAATGCTGCCTCCACTTCTCAGCGTTGTCTACAAGCCATCATGGGATGGAGTGTCACTCAGTATTTGACATGCTTCAGCATTTGCTTTTGTCTTGTTCTTACCTCAAACTTTGTCAGCACTTACCTGTCAGAGGATCCAAAGCAGGTATCCGATTTGTTCATGGGAGTGATTTATTCCTGGGGCGTTTTCCATCACACTGCACCCAAGCAAATTAAGATGTGATGAGGTTTATATGTGGCTCTGGCTTGTAATAGTTCAAGGGGAAGAACAGGAGAAGCTTCACACCTGTCCCCAAAGCAGGTGAGACATTCAGCTGAGCAGTGCCCAAAGTCACATCTCTGCTTTCCTGCAAAAAAAAAAGTCTGGGCATGAAAATATCCTTGTTGCAGCTTGTCTTTCTCCCCTCTTACTCCAGGATGCTCCTCCTGCCTCTCCAGCCATGCCCCAATGTGGTGCAGAGCCCCTGGGGCAAGCAGGACTGTGGCTGTTTGTGCTGCAGCAGGGAGCTGAGCTGTTCTTGTTCACAGGGGGCAGGACCCTTCAAAGGCAGCGAGCCTTCCTTGAGTATGAAAGGTCTGCAGGAAAGGCCCAGACAGAGTAGGTAAGCTCTTTTATTTGGTTTCTCAGTGTCCCCTTGTTCCTGTGAGTCACCTGGCACGTGGCTCTGGTGCCTTGCTACGTGCGTTGCTTACTGTCTCAATGCTGGAGTCTCTCTGCAGAATGTCCCCTTCAGCCGATCTGAGATCTTCTGCACAAAAAAATCCAGCAGGTTTGCAGAATCGATCATGCTAAGGCAGAAATAGCTTTGTGCTGGAGCCAAGGTCCTTTCAAGGCAGGAATCGTTCATTTGGGAGATTTTAGCAGCGCTGGGTTTGTTAGCAATCTCAGCTATTTGAATTCATTGGGAGTCCAGCCCCAAACACGCAGTACTCAAAGAAATTAAAAATGATCCCTTTGAAGCACACTCTATTTGCTTTCTAGCTTTCAGCTATTTAAAAGCTGTGCTTCCAGCACTTACACCTCCCGCCACAGGGGGTAGAAAATGGACCAAAGACTACAACAGTACAGAGCTTGCTCTAGCAGGAGCTGCCCTACTGTATTGGGGGAGCTGGATCATGGGCTAGGCTTTCTGCCTGATTAGCTTTGGGGGATCCTCCCAGGAATTTTTTTGGTTTCTCTGTTTCTTGCCCTACTCCCCACATACCTGTGCTTCCGAGAGGAGCCAGGATGTGACCCTGCATGGATGGGGCAGCATTGCTGTGCCCTCTTGTGTTGGCACAGGGGCTAAGTAAAAACTCCAACTGTCACTACTTTCTTGCATAGGTCACTGTTCCTTGCACAGCCTCATTCATATTAAAAGCTGGAGAAACTTCTGGGTGTGAGCAATGGTATTGGAATTTGACTCTTTAAATTGGTCTGCATGGTGATATCGATTGGTTTTGTTGGGGGGAGGGTAAAGACTGTACAATTTGCTGTTTTTATCTTCCCCCATAGCAAACAGAAAACAACATAGCATAGGCTGAAGGGAGAAGCAGCCTGTATGTATTAATATCTGTCATGACATTTCCTTGTAGCAAAGGAGATGCCTCTAGTTTACCTGTATGAAGAATTAGCACTGGCACTGTTTTCTTCCTGCATAGAGATTGGGACTGCTGCCATCCTATGCACCAGTCCCACTGCTTATTTGGCAATAAGCTAGAGGAGCCTTGCCTGGTACGGGCTATGAATCCACAGTAGGAAGGAATTCTCCCACACACTGCCAGAGAACAGATTTATTGCCACATATCCACACAAGGTGCTGAATTCACCTAAGTATCTTCTAATGTTGTATTTTAATTGCTCATCTCAGCCAGCTAGTAAATCGCTGCTAAAATTGCAGTGGGGATTTGAGGGGTAGAGATTGAAAGAGATTTTATTGACATTATTGCAGAAGGTCTTTTCTATCTTTTCTGGGTAAATGAATTCTATCCTTTTGGTTGTATTAAAGATTTTTCAAAACCAATCTGCTAGCAACCCTCTCTGCGCACTCTGAGCAATCACTGTGCAGACTGCTGCATCCCCAGCCAGCAAAACACTGCGTGCTGGCTGGAGCCCTCAGCTCCACCTGCCTGCACTAAAAATCAGAATGCAGGGAAGAACGAAGGCTTCCAGCAGAGGTGTTTTGTTGCAAACCATCCTAAAGAGCTAAACTGTAGTTTTGCAACATGAAGTACTTATGGGACAGCATCTGAAGAGTAACAGAAAAACAGTCTGTGAAGCAGTTGTCCCTCTCTTTCAATGCAGAAGCATTTGGCAGGCCATAATCTGAATCTCTTGGAGTTACAGTTCAGCTATTGAGATTCATAAGTTGTTTTTTTAAAACACTCTGTAGAAATCCTATATTTTTTCTTTCCTGGCATATAGCACTTTCCAAGAGGGGTAGCACTGGGGCTTTTGGGGGGGGCTGGGTATATCATTATTTGAACATAACAGTGCCATTACAAATAACATTACAGTAGCACCTAAAGCAAAACTAAGCACAGCTTCTCTTGTGCCATATGCAAATATAATGACCGAGATGCTCCATGTCCCAATGAGTTTGCAGTCTAAAATAGGTGAGACTAGCAAAAGGCAGTAGAAAATAGCCATTTCTGGTCGATGATTTTCTGCTTTCAGTAGACTTTCCCTGTGTGCTGAGAACTATGAGGCTGTACAAGGTAATGGTTATTATTTTTTAACCCAAGAGACCTGGGAGGTGTTTAAACTGATATGCTTCAGGTCATAACTCCAACTCACTCAGGAAGAAATTGTTTCCTGATTTTTTTTTTTTCCTAGAGATAGTCTTGTAACTGCCTAACTGGGGAGATGATGGGAAGATAAACTAGTTTACCTTGTCTCCTCATTATAGTTCCTACTTGGCATATTAGGCTAGACTGCCACCAGCATGGTACAGCATAGCTTTCCTGTGCAGGTATGCTGTTGTACACAGACCATATAGAGAGTTCCATGGTAGGAACACTTGGTAGAACAGTGTAGCCACTGCATTGCTAAATGTCCATGCAAACACAAACCAGAAACAGGGCAGCCCTTTGGGTAAAGAGGCTCACCCAGTATCCTGTAGGCTCCTAGCATCTCACTGCAAGCTGTATGTTCTATGCAAAATGCAACTGCATGTAAGAATAAGATTTCAAATGGCAAAATCTCCTCATGTTAGAAGAAGCTTTGTGGTGGGCACTAGTTCAGACCACATGATAAACATGTGAAGGCTCCTTTCAAAAGTGGTCAGAAACACTGGGGAACTCCCAATGCCCGTTAAACCTAAAATGTCAGATTTATGGAAGACTGAGCCAATGGCTTCAGGACCATATGGAATGCCAGTAGTTTGCTGTGGCAACTCTGAGCCACTGTGCAGGCTTGGAGACCTGGTCTAAGAGTCATTATCGATTTTGTAATTAACTTTGGTACGACAAAAGGCTGCTTACATGGGTCATTGGGTTTTGGCTCTCTGTAGACGTGTATGTGCAAGTGAAGTATCAATAGCTTCTTTTAGATGGCGGAAAGGAAGGAAAGACAATATCTGAACTAGGTGAGCCTTTTATGTAGGAAAAGCCTGTATTCCTAAAGGTGTGAGCTGCATTCATAGTTCTCAAACTATTTGCAGGAACCTGGTTTGCAGGACAAAGCCTGTGATTCGTTAATATAATATTCTTTTCTAATCTTAAAATATTTTTCATTATATAAGGTCTGGCATTTTTCACATGAGCCTACTTAGGTACCAGTAGTCAAACAATGTCAATGAAACCCTGAATTCTTAATGCTTATCAAGGCCAACAAAGTGCAAATTCTCTTTCTGATGGCTCCTTTCCCGGGGCAGTGCATCAGGTCAAGCTTGGATTAATTCTCTGTGGAACCTATGAGGAAATGGGAGGAAGGAGATCATAACATTCCCATTCTGCTGCAATAAGCTTTGCAGGTAAATCTGTCTACCTGTGAACTACCTTTTGCATCTGAGAAATAGGAATTAGATTTCTCTCTTGAGATCTAAAGTCTTAGCTTTCATCATGCTGCACACCTTGGCTGGAAGATTAAACACCTGATCATTCTGTGCAAGTGAATTCTAGTTCCTCTAGCATGAGACACCATATGGTTAAAGAGCAAAATATTGCATAGCCTGGTACTTGTGGGTACTGCTGTTGTCTTGTCATGCAGAAGGCTTTGATGCATGGTGTTTGATAGGGACAATAACATATTTCCTACAGTGCTTCAGTCAAAATTGTGAGAGAACAGTGATGGTTACAAGACCAGAGGTTGCTTTGTGGCTGTTTTCTTGTTTTCGGGTGGTGTAGTTTGCTCTTCCATGAGTCAAAACCAACTAGGAATATTAGATTGAAAATATCCTGCAGCCCGCTGCAAGGAACATGCTGACTTCATATGATACAAGGGTGGTCTAATGAGAAATTATACCAACAGTAGATAATAGGGTAGAAATCTGAGATGGAAATGAACTAAGCAATCTTAACTTGCCCAATTATCCTCTCTTTGCTTCCAAGGCATAATTTATCTGATGGAAGAAGTCCCAGTGCATTGTGTTTGCTGTTCTTGGAGCACATGGTCCAAGACTGGTTTGTCAGCTTGTGTTGAGGGAAGGGATTGACTTTAGTGTAACCTATGCTGTAGCAGCATGGCCTAACCAGAATGAAAACTCTGGTCAGAAGAAATGGGCTGTGTGTACAATGTGGTGCTGCTGTCCTTGTCATTTTGTTCAGAAGAAAGTACTTTTCAGAAGCCTGGTGAAAATAAATCGCAAAAAGGGGTACTGAGATCAAGAAAAATCATCTGTCCTGACACTTCATCTAGGGATACTTGAAATATCATAAGAATCTGAAATCCACTGTGGGAAAGGAGTCAGAAGTGGCAGGGATGTGCAGGAGTTCTGTGAACTGGAGGAAGACATAGGGCTAAAAATAAAAATAAAATAAAAAAAAAAACCCACAAACCCAAAGCAAGGGAAGATGCTGTGGTAACTTAGCCCACTCTCTCTCTCTTGCTTTTGTATAGGTGTGGGGGAGACAGCAGGCAGCAGCTGGCTGCATCAGAAAGCCTGGTTTTATTCAGTCTTGCAAGTATTCAGAGGAAAAGACAACAATTTCAAAAAGCTAAACCAGTCAATATCAGGTGAAAAACCTTTAAGATATCTTCTGATGGTGGAGCACATATTTTTCCTCTTTCTTCCCTTGTACTTCCTGCCCCAACAGGAAAGGACACAAATGACTTTTCCTACAGTATCATTTTCTGGAATCCTCTTTGGTTCTCAGTGTACGCAACATGTTGCTGAGTCTCCCCTTCCCCTGGAAGAAGCCAATTAGAGATATGACCGTGAATGAATTCTTAATTGCAGGTTTCAATCTAGTATGAAGGGGACTGCTGTTATTTAGCTAGGAAGGGAAAAGCACCAGTACTGGCACCAGCTTGTAATGTCAGTTCTTTGCAATGGTGACAGCTAGCTTTCCCAGGAAGAGTGGGCGACAGCAAGGCTTTTAATGAGGGGCAGGTGGCTGCTTGCTGTGTGCACACCCAACTGCATTGGTTGGGCTGGCTGTAGTAGACTACATGGGGTGCTGCATATATATTTGTCTTCTGTCCCTTTTTTTAAGGGCTCTGCAGCTCTTAGCTGTAATCCCACACCAGCTGTAGGAGGGTGATGCAAAAGGAGAAAAGTGCTTCGTGCTCTCCTTGTACCCACAACAGGTTTGTGTAAAGATCTGCTGGAAATAGAGTTTAAATGAGCTTTCAGGAGAACCTACTGGCAGTTACTAACTGGTACTGGGGCAGGATTACTGTTCAGCTTACTCTCTGGGGAAAATCCATCATGACGGTACCTATTTCTGTGACCCCTATTTTCAGCAATTTTCTACTTCCTTATGTTCATCTCTGAAGCGCGCTCAGTCCAGCTAACAGAGGTGTCTTTGTGTTCCCTGTGGTTCAGTAGAGCAGATCACACAGATTACCGCACATGCAGAGCCCTCAAAAGCAGCATGGTTTGAACAAGTCCATTGCTTTGATCTCTCTTAGAGCAAGAGGAGTCCTTTAATCCTTCAGAAGGTGTTTCAAAGCACACAGTATTGATAAGGAATGGCATAGGGATAGGCTGGGAGAAAGATGCCCAGGAAGGGAATAGTCTCTCTCGTGAGGGAGGGATGTGATCTTGGTTCTGTTGTCATCGCGCTCTGCCAACACGTCCTATCCTTATTCTTCTCAATCCATAAAGTGAGGAGAGCTCACTACTTACATCCACTCAGTATTTTGCCTCTCCTGTAAACAGCCAAGAAGGTGACCAAGGCTGGTAATGAATGTTTCTGTGGCATCAATGTCTTTCCTCTCAATTATCTCCAGATAATTTCATCAATTACTGAGTGGACATTAGTGACCTTGGACAGATTGAAGCATTGTCACAGGTGAAAGATCCCAGTCCCATTATCAACTTCCTTCAACAGTTGTTTCCTTTACAGAGCACTCCATATTACAACTAAGTACAATAGTAGTGTCCTGAACAAGAAGAATGCAGATCCTAGGAGAGTTCCTCTGCTGGCTTACAAGGAGCTGCACAGGTGGCATTGGAGGTGTGCTATGTTGTGCCCTCTGGGGGAAGGGACTTGGTGGATTGGCTCCTCACCTGTGTCAGAAGCAATGTTGGAAGCCCCTGTGCTGTGTAGGGTACTAGGGCTGTGTACTTGCTTACGTACAGGTTAGCTGAACTGGTCCAGTCTCCTTTGCTGAGCCAGATCTTAACTTACAGGCCAGATCATCTGCCAGACCAAACCAGTCTTGGCTACCAGCAGAGCGATAGTATCAAGATTTGAGATCTGTCCCTTTCAGGAGACAAGACTGATAAAGCTGGAGGTAGCCCTGACCTGAGGCAGCCCAAATCCCTGGGCACGACAGGCCAGTGAGGCTAAGCTTTCCAACCAGCCTGGAGGTTTAAACCCTCAAGCGGGCTGAATCTGTTCTTGGGTCCAGTTTGGTAGAGGATCTCAAAGTTTTGGTATATGCATTTGAAGGTAACTGCTGTCTCCTTTTCTGAAGTTATCCAAATTCAGAGAGTCTGTGCTGCTCTGATATCAAATTCCTTAAGTGGGCTACAGGATGCCTTACCAAAAGCAACCTCATCCTGTTCTAAGTAAGTGATGGTTTGAGGGTAAAGCTCAGCAGTGCCCCTTGTACTGCTCACCTGGGCACATAAGTGGCTGGTGAAGACACCAGGCTACAAGTGCATTTATTTAACAGTCTTTCTCTTTTGCCTTTTTAATAGCTTTATTTGCCCTGTAAAGGGGGTGGGAGTGAATATAGTATTTTTTCTTTCTTTTGCACTGTTACTCATCTCTTCCCATGTGTTGGAGCAGCTGTCCTGTAGGGTGGTGAGAAAGTATGCAGGTAAATATTGATCTCCTCTTTCTTTGTAGTAATTCAGCAAAGAGACATTTCTCTGCTTTTCACCTGAATCGCATCCCTTCTCTCAAAGGAATTAGTTACTGAGGAGTATCCTTAGGAGAGAAATCCTTACATTTGTGAATGAAATGTACCTTTAAAGTAGATATAGGATTTCTGATAAGTGATCCCCAGAGTCCCATAACCATTTTGCTGTCTCCATTAGTGCCTGAACAACAGGGGATGTCATGTGGGGGAAGGCAGAGGAGGTGGGAGGCAGCTGATGAGAGGAGCAATGTACCCTGCTAACAAAATAACTCGTCTGAATCGATACATCCAGGACCTCTGTGTTTCCTTTCAACTGCCTCATTCTAAGCAACCATGTTAAGAAGGCAGAAAAATATTTAAAGCTGTACTAACTAACCAGAGCCCCATGGGAAAACAAGATGAATGTCAGCAGAGCTGGTGCTGCTATGGATGGGAAACCCACACAGCGCTGGGATCAACACGTTGCTGCCACGTGGTAGCATTGGTTTGCTGTAGCCCCGGCTTGGCACATGTACCAGTGTGCCTTTGCGTCTTTCCTTTGCTCCAGGGCAGTGTTCAGCAGCAGGCACTTGACCTTTCCATTCACCCTTCCCTAGTGCTGAGGAAAGTAAGTGCAGCTGGAGGAGGACAACAGCTGGAGGGGGAGGAAGAGCTTGCCTTAGACACCAGATATGGGGCCTGGGAAAGGCCCCAAAGGCTTGCTACCTGCCCTTAGGGCTTTTCTTATTGTTTCCAAAGTGCAGTGCTTTCTTAGGAAGGAGCTAATCCTGGCAGACATCAAGGGCCACCGAGGCATGGATGTGTGAGTGTTTTGAGGCCAGCAGTACAGCGTGGTTCACCAGAGCCTTGGCCCTCTCTCCCTCCCCTTCCACCTTGTCAATGTCAAGGCTGCTTTTCCTGCAGCACTGCCCTGCTGGCAACTGTGGATCTCTACTACTTGACACAACCGAAGCCTATCATCTCAGGATGTAGTATTTTACTAAGTCTGAACTTCTGCAAAACAGCTGTGGTAGTCCCTCAGGCCACCAGTGCTGCTTCCTCCCCCAGGGTCCGAGAGCGCAGATGTAAAGGCTATATAAAGGACTGAGGACAGCAGTATAAAAGCAGCTCATGCAGTGGTCAACAGGCTTCAGTTTGATTGGAAACTGCCTGGTCCTGCATCAAATGCCACTGTAGGGGAGAGGAATTTTGAAAACCGGGAAAGGCCAGGAGAAACATCTGTCTTGTGAAGGAAGTGGACATGAAGAAAAGACTAGGAATTTCTTTCTGACTGAAAGTCAACCAAGAGAGGGAACAGTTTTAACCTAGGTCTCTGACTGTTCCCCATGGCAGTGGTTCTTTCTCACCAGGATTTCTCCATCAATCAGTTCTCTACTCCAGCCTTGTCTTCAGGACATCATCTTCCTGGGGCTTGTGTACTCCTTGCTCTCTGGGGATGGTTTACCCTGGGGTGGAGTATTGGCTTCCCTGCTTTCCTAAGGGTGGCTTTTGCCTGCTGTTCGTTTTCTCCCTGAATGCCTGTTTCCAAGGGGAAAAGCTGGGTTATGCTCCACTCTTGCCAAAGCCCTGGTGAGGGCTGTCAGAGTCCTTCCTGAACTGCCTGCTGATGAGGACTGCAGGTGGTGGCTGCTGCTTACACTGGGTATTTTGTGTGGCTTTCAGGAGCAGAAACACTGTTCTGTAAACTCCAGTAGAACATAGGCTGTATATTGAAGTAATTGACATCCTTGATTTTCTCTACCGAGGCCCAGCAGTTAGCTTACTAGCATCCAGTTGTGGCAAAAATGCAAAGCTATGAAGAAAACAAATATCAAAGACTCTTAAGTTATGAACTCTGGAAATTAATAATGAATACATCATTTTAAGTAGTTCTTCAGTCTGATACAGAGTACTATCCTGAGATAGGAGAGAGTGTGAATCTTGGGTAATACGAAGGACAGTCATTTTGTTTCTGAATGAACCGATCACAGGATGAATGGAAGAGCTAATTGTTTCTTGAAGCAAACTTTTTAGACCTTTGTGTATCTAAGAAGAAAACTTGGCAGCGTGCTGAACCTTAATTTTTAAACACAGAGGGTGAAAGATGGGCTTGAATTACAGTTGCTTTGAGTTGGTGTGATGCCATTGACTTCAACACAGAATTTACGACAGTCACATATTGGCTCTATGGCAATTTGTTGGAACTGCAATGAGAAATGAAGGACTAGGCAAGGTTTTGCAGCAAAATTCCAATTTTCTGGAAGATCCTGTGGTGACAGAAAAGTAGAATATATGACTGACTGAAAGTGATTTGTTACATGTCTTGTGTTAAATGCATTAAGTATCTTTGCCATTATGTCTCCGTTTAGGCTTTATTTAAAAAACAGGAAAGCTGTTTGGGACCTTCACCTGTTGGGAGACTGGCTCACATTTCAAATAAGTCATACAGCGTTTCTTCATAGTCTTGAAAGATTCTTACAGCTTGGTCTTCAATTATTGCTTATATCTCCAAAGGTTTTTAGGATAGCTATTGATTTTGGGTTTGGGTCTCCCTTGGAGTCCTCAGTGCATAGACTCATGATAGCAAAAGCACTTTACGGATAGATGACTCAAGAAGTATTTCCTTTTTTAGAATGCCTTTAAAATAACTTCCTTCAAATTATAGAATCTGAAGGATTCTATAAAAATGTGAATGTCTATATGTATGGTGTGAGTATGAAAATAGATAAAAAAGGCCAATTTAAAAATTTATGATCCAGGAAAATTAAACCTAGAGATCCTATAGCAAAGGTGCAATATTTTTAAGTTATCGATGAGGAGAAAATGTGCAAGCAGCCAGCAGCTCTGCCTTATCAAGGGAACTTTTATTGTCAACGCATCTTTCTAATCTATGACCTGGGGACTTGTCAGGGGACTGAAGTGAAGGTGATGAGTGGTGGAGGTCTAGGAGCCTCAGTGATGTTCAGAGTGCTGCCTGTGATAGTCTGTATAGCCCTCTCTGTCCTACCCTTGTGGTGCTATGCCTGATGCCCATGACCTCGATAGCTGTGTCTCTGGAGCTTTGATGGGCAGTTTCCTATAGGAAAAAATTCCTTACTGAGGCTGTCTTCCATTTCCACTTAAAAGCAGACGTTGGTTAGATCGTGTGGACGTAGGCACCTCTTGTAGGGCTCCCTGCCAAGCTTCCCAGGAGCCAGATGTTAGTGGCAAGTGAGTTTACCTAAAGGAAGACCTTTAATGAAGTGTGTGTGATGTGAAGAAAGTTTAACTTTCACTTGCTTTCAGATTTGAGAACCTGAGAACTTATTGCAAACCACTAAACTCCTTGGTGTAACATGTGGTGGTTATTGTCATGTGTGACACAGATGTGGTCAGTAACCTTCCTTTCACATTGAGGTTTGTATCTTGTTTCAAGGTCAAGTCTGTTTTTTTTTTCTTAAATCACTGATTACTCTTATAAAGCTTTTTCCCCAGCCTAAAAATCAAGGGTTAAATTTGTGTATTGTTACATGTAAAGGCAGAGGAATTTAATTTTTAAAACATGTCAGACATCCATTTGAAATTGGGAGCTAGGTCCCTAAATATCTTTGAAGATCTGGAGCTGTGCACCAGATGGAGAATCAGCATTTAAAGAGTAACTTCACAAAGGAAGCGGAGCATCTTAGTGAAATGATTTCCTTTAGCAAATAGTTGCACAGCATGAAGAAAGCGGAGCCAGCATCTTGTATAGAGAAATCATGCTTACTCTCCCTCCCCTCATGCCTCTCTTCTAGTCCTTTTTTTGCTATAGATGCATCTAGTCCACGTCATGGTGCTACGCACAGAGCGTACCGAAGTACATTGGTCTCTTGGAGCCACGTGGCAGGTCATGGTGAACACTTCGGTGTGTCCCGTGAAAGGCTGAACCCTTCTAATGTCCTTAAGTGATTTTAATGTAGATATAAATGTCACAAATGCACTGAACAAGAATTACTGGCCTGCAGAATTAGTCTAAGATCATGTCAGATGTTCTTAAAAGCAGACTGTTAATGTCAGGCTCATGTAATTGGATGTTGAACCATGTTACCTGCATGTGCACCTGAGGTTATGTGCAAATATAGGGGCTGCAGTTGGGGTCAATACCCCAGGAAATGGGCAGGAAAATCCCATCACTACTGATGTCTGAGTATCAAAGATTGGTAATGTTCCTATTGGGGAAAATTTAATCCCTGATCATCTTTCAAGACAGTAGTGACACTGCAGATTCAGGGTAATGTGTCAGGAATTAGTGACTCTCGAACACCTCTCCAGAGTTTCCTTATCCTGGGTGCTGCAGACATGTGCAATGCACAAACAAGTTTGCAGCGTCTGAGAGGGAAATGAAACTTTCTAGACAGGCGGAGATCATCAGTTTTCAAAAAAAATGTAGCTTCTGCTTAGAGATCAAACAACCGCCATATGGTGCTGTTTTTTCCTATAGCACCAACATATTTAGCTCTGCCAGGGAAAGTCTGGGGAACTGATTCTCAGTGGCCGTGTAGGATAGGGCTAAAATTGGAGTAAAATGCTACCAAAGCACAGAACAGCTTTGGAGAAAGGAGGCTGAATAGCAAGTGCAGGAGGGAGCGATGCAGTGGGTCGCTTAGGGAAGGAGGTACTGCTGAATTCGACCTCTGAGTTTTAGTTTATAAAAGCTTGACAGCTGCAAAAATACAGGTGTAAAAAAAAAAAATAAAATTGTAGAGCTCTTTATATAACTAGACTCCTCCACCAAGCTCTGAATCAACATTATTTCAGTTAAGGGGGGGGGGGAAATTGCATGCAACTGCTCTGATTCTCAGCTATAAGACCAGCCCTCATTAGGAGCTGCAATAACAGCACATCTAGCTAAGAGCAAAATTTGGCTCAGAACCCTTTCACTTCTGCAACACCCACTTTTCATTTGAGTGTTCAAAGTTGCTGCAAAACATATTTTTGAAAATTAGTTATTATCTGCACACTGTAGTAATCTTTCTAGTGGCAACTGTTGCATAGTACATCAGCACTGTAATAAACTTCTTGTGGTACCTTAAATTTGTCTTGTTATTGTCTATCAAGTCTTGTTAATGCTAATCTTGTTCCAGTGCTGACTCAGTTGATGAGCATAATTTTGTGATGTAGGCAGCCCTAATTCGTGATCATCTGGGGTTTCACAGAGTATCCAGAACCTTCCTCAAAAGCCATTTTGCAAGTGACTAAGTCATGAAAGATATTTGGGCTTAAGGTTGCTCTATGAATGTGAAGTGGCATGTATTATTTGGGCATTACAAATGCAGTTTTAATTTTGGCTTTATCAATACTTCATTAATAAAGTGATCCACGCAGGAACCATTTGTTACTCTGTGCTCCTAAGCAGCTTACTGTGTCACACTAGGAAACAAAAAAAGCAAAGCTTATAGCATTGAAGACAGCCTGAAAAATATTTTTCCTTTGTCTCCCTTCCCCCTTTCAGGTTTTCTGCTCCAGTAGCTCATATTGTAGTTGTACTATACTTTGAGTGAGTTGAAAGCATCCATAATGCTGCATCCCTGGCACTGTAAGCAAATAAACTATTTTTGTGCGGCAATCTGTAAGCTGCACTTCAAGAAATGTTTCCTCATCTGCTGACAGACACGCAGGAAGGCTCAGCAAGGATTGAGCAAAGAGGGCACTGGCAGATTGAGGAAACTTGCCTCATTTTCCTTGATGCATTACATTCAGAGCAACCAGCAGAGGAGGGGTCTAATGGTCATGGGTTTTCCCTGTCTGGCCGTCAGTGCTTTGAGAGTGAATGTTTCTGCTGCTGTACTGAGCCACCGTTGTCCACGGTGTCATATTAAGGGTGTTTGGGAAGAAGCGAGCCACGAAGAAGTGAGTGCAAGAGGAGTAAGGAAAGGCGGTGGTCTTGTAGGATGGCTGGTGCCTATGGCAAGCACATGCCAATGCAACCTGCTGAAGTGTGCAAAATGGTGGGGTGTCAGGGGATGGTACCTTGAAAAATAACTTGGTGATGCCAACTCCCCAAGCTTTGCTTCGTTTTCAGTGAGTTCTGTTCCAAGTTTCCTCATTTAACAAGTTAGGAGATAATTTTGCCTTAATGCAGTCTAACTTTGACCAGAAAACTAAGTTGCTTCCTCTAAGCATCTTGTGTCATCTCTAGTAACGAACATGATGTGTGGAGACCTTCACTGAGTTGCCGATGACAATGCAGTCAGCTGAGGGTTGGCAGCAACAGACTCATCCCCCTGGAGTGACTTGGCACTGAGATTAACTGCACAGAGGATGTTAGACACCTGCAAGATGTAACCAAGGGCAGGGTGAGGTTTCACAGAGCTGGTTCATCTTGTCCTTAGATCTGGCCCTCCTAGGCAAAATCCTCTCCTTCCTGGAAAACCATGAGTTCTCCTGCCCTGAAGTCACAGCTGGCATCCAGGAAGTTTGCTTTTGCCTTTGCTTTTGTTTCCAAGCAGTTTCCTGTAACTCACTTGGGATTTAAAGCTAAGTTTGTTGAAGCTTTATGTTCTTTCCCTCCTCCCTCCAGTATTTCACAGGAACCCTCTTCTCTTCTGCCTTCTGCTAAAGAACAAACCACTTTTTCCTGCACCACTGGAGCTGCGGTTTGCTGAGCTCTCTTTGTATGAGATGCTTTCAGAGGCTGGATGATCGGATCAGACCTTTTGAAGATTCTCCCCTGTATGCCACTTTCAAGGCTCACCTGCTTTTTAGCAAGCCAGAGTTGACACCAGCTTGCTTTGGCGTTGATGGATGCTTTCCCCCTACTTCTTGCTCTTTGTGAATGAATTGTTGGCAAGTGTTCCTGACTGCAGCTGCTAAAGCCTTAATCTCTTTCTGCATGGAGATACAGAAGTTGCCTTTAGCGAGTCTCTAAAGTCTATTGCTGCAGTGTCAAAAGCTTGGTTCATCACAGGAACGGAGCAAAGTCTGCAGAAGGCAAGTTCGCTGAGCTGGTGTTAGAGCTGGCTTTGCCGGAACCCATGGGGAACCGATACCTGCGGCACCTGGCAGCGTAATGTGTGGGCTGCAGTCAGAGGTCTGGTGTCCCAGTTAGCTCCAGGTAATGTATGAGCATGGTGGTAAGATTATCTAGGATAAACCTACCCTGCATCCTAAAAACCCCAGCAACGCTCCCTCAGATGAGGAAAGGCCAAGCAGTTTAGGTTGAGATCTTTTTAATACTTGCGTTATGGTGCTGACTGCAAGTTCTTGGAACTGGTTTGAACTGCAGCCTAGGAAGGCGCCTAGAGGTGGAGGACAGCCACACTTCCCCTCAGCATGGTCTGGTCTGGGGTGGAATTAACCTCTTTGTTCAGTGCAGATGAAAAAAATTTCAAAGCAGGTTAGGTTTGACCTATATTTGATCCCTGCAACATGCAAGTTCTGCTTCCTGCGCTTTTTTTTGTGGTGACCTTTTGTTCCTAGGAGGTAGGTAAGAACTACTTTGAGGCATCACTGTATGTTTTGTACAGCAAAACTTTCCTTCCAACAGGAAAGGATAATTTGAAGATTATTTCAGTAACAGGAAATCCCAAAGTCAAATTAAAAAAGAGGAAACTTGTTCTTGTGAAGTCTTCAAATATCATATGATTAAATCTCTCTTTAGGTTCTGACATTATGGATGGGATGATTGCCATTGGTATCTCATATGTGCTTCAGAATAGGATGTTTTGCCAAAGTCTCTCTCACCACCAATCAAATCTCAGTGAGTGGGGAAAGAAACGTGGTCTGCTTTGGCACCGGCAGGGTGAGAGAAGGCCAGGGTGCTGGTGTTTGAAATGTCAGGTGTTATGGCTGAGAAAAGTATGGATATTTTCCTCCCGTGTTTCGATCGCCCCATCAGAGCAAGCGGAGAACAAAAATTGGTTATTCAGAGGGCAAGAGAGGAGATTCAGGGTAGCATATGGTAGTCCAAGGCAGAGCTGTGCCAATGCATTTTTTTTTTTCCCCCTTCCCTTCCTTCTGCTTGCTGGATGAATGAAGGCATGGGTGAGGGAGGAGTAGAGGAAAGCTGTTTGGGGTTGAACAGGACATCTGACCTGAAATGCAGTATCTGCATTTATCAAATGGGGAAAGGAGGCTTAGAGAAATTGGGAGAGCAATTCACAAGCCCTAAGGTGATGACTGGCTCCCCTGTGTGCTCCCTGCCCTTTTCTTAGCTGCCACTTACCCCCAAGCTGCTTTGAGTCTTTAGTTGATGGAAAAAAGGATCTGAAAGTATCCTTATTTAAGGAGAGCAGAGGCAGCAGCTGCCTGAGGCCATGGGCCTCTTCCAACATCACTGTAGCTGATGGTGCCGTTTGATTTACTCCCAAAGACGCATGCTACCTCTTGCATAGCAGTCACTGGCATGACTTGCAGGCAATACTAGGGCTTTTCAAGGATGTGGCCCACCAGATAGTGACTAGGCCTCTTGGTGTTCACCTTCTGTGAGTCAACACAAAAGGAGGACATGCCACGTTGCTCTGTAATTGCATGTCCGAGGATGTGTTTTGTTTTGCTTTCTGAATGAAGAAGGGGATGGAGAAGGTGCAGGTGAAGATGGGCAGAAGTGGCTGCTCCTAGCAGCTTGCCTGCTGTAGAATCAGCTACCTCTGTGGTGGCACAGTGTACGTGCACTAGCTGGCACATCATGGTGTTTGCAAATGTTTGTCACAGCTGATGCACTGCGGAGGGAAGCCAAAGCATTATGTGCAAAACCCATGATGTCTGCAGGCAGCAACATCTTCAGAAGGTTCCATCTGTATGAGGACTCAGCCATAAAGCTGAGCTGACCTATTTTACCTTGCTGGCTCCTGACGCACGCAAAATGCTATCCAGTCACAAATTATTTTCGCGAGGGCAATCAATGTCTTTCGACTGGGTTTTGTCAGCCAGCCCTTTTTCTCTTCTGCTATGCAGTCTACCCAGGTGAACTCAGCAGCAGTAAATACCTCAGGGGCAGAGAGTAGCTTGACCTTATCAGTGGATCTGCCCCTTTTACTTGAAGGATGCTAAGGTTACCAAGTCAAAGGTAGGAGATGGTAAACCGTGTTTGCTGGAGCAAAACATCAGCTCCTGCCACGTTGCTCCTTCTGCACAGTGAAGTGAAGCAGGGAGCGGCAACTAAGACAAGGGTGCAACTGTATCACTCAAGGTTTTGTTATAATGTTAAGAGGGTTGAGTTAAGGTTATCTATGCAGCCTTGCTTCTGGTGCATGCCAACTTGAGAGCTTAACTAGAGCTAGGTTTCCATGTCTTCTCTGTGTGCTTTTTTTTTTTAAAAAAAAAAAAAAAAGGAAGATTGGGAAGGAACTAGAAATCAATAGAAATCACTGTGTGGCATTGCATTTAACACCCATGGTGGGGCTGACACCTTTTGTTTAGCTTTACTTGCTTTTATGGACTAGCAGAGCAGTAAACTATTGAATACCTGGGCTCAGGCACGCGAGGGCAATATGTTTTGTGGCCACAGGGTGAATTTTGCCAGCTTCTGCTTCCATGCCACGATCTAATGCAATCCTGCAGGTTAAAGGGTCTTTCATATCTGATCCTTCTGGGACCAGCTGTGTCCTCATCTGTTCTAGGACCGCTCTTTTTTTCCCCCCTTCCTTTCCTTTCCTTTCCCCTATTGCTGCTTAGCCCATCCCAGGCTTTCAGTCCTGCTGGTCCCAGAAAGGTGGCCCTGAAAAGGTTCCCTTCATTTATGCTCTGGCCCTGTTTAGTTTTCTCTTTTCTCCGTAATACCTCATGCTTCTAAGCATCTATGCTTGGATCTTGCACAGTGCCCCTTCTCATGTCTAACCACTGCTGGATCACGAGCAGTCAGCACAATTTATTTGCTCTGGAATATAACTTGTCAGCAGATTTTTCTCCTTTAACATGAAAAGGCTGAATCTAACGCAGGCAGTACTGCCACCGCACTTTGCGCTATAACCTCTCCCAAGCAGTAGTTTGCGCTTGCAAAGTATCTCCCTTTGTCCCTCTCTAGTGGCCGGTCCATGAGCAGAAATTTAGGAACTTCTATCACCAAAACAGTTTGCAGAGTAGATGGGCTTGTTATCAAATGTTGTGATTGCCCCTTGATGATAATCATCCAATGTGGAATATCAAGTTATGGCTGCAAAGGAATAGCGAGTCAGAGCCTCCGTTGATATCAGTCTCTGCAATCCCACTGAAGGCAACACAGCTACACCATTTCACACCACACATGGTGTGTGCCAGTCTTTATCTGGCATTTATAGCTCTAATAGGAACATACGCTTTGCTAAATTAAGGAGGAATATCTTTGCGCGTTAGTACAAGCGTGCTAACAATTCTGACTTATTTTAAGGATGTGTCTTAAAAGCATTAAAAGGGGCATAAAATAATAATATAGGTAATTTACCACTGTGGAGACTGTCAAGTGTTGTCATGCTACTGGCGTTGTATTTAATACACGGGTTGCCAAGAGGCATCGCTAATAGAATTTGCATTAATATACACAGCTTCTTTAAAAATTAATTAGCCAAAGTAGAGCACCGTGTGCTGAGACTCTCAAACAGGAGAGAAACATTGAAGCAGTAGTGAAATAAGCAGTTTTGAAGCTGCTTGGATAGTCAAGGGCAGCTCAAAATACTGCCCCAGCCATTCCCTCCTGCCACTGCATCATGATGGGGATGCAGACATAAACTGATAGTGTGAAGCATTGCCATGGAAAATTTTGAAGGAAATTGTGCATTTTGGACTGGGCCCAGAGGCTGCTGTGTTGCAGCTGTAAGCTGGAAAAACTGCAAAGAAATACAAGGAACCTGTTAAGTCACTACAAGCAAATGTGATCTCTTCTAACGTTTTCCTAGAGCCGGGGAGGTGCCAGTGCTTTGCAAGTTGGGCAACACACGTAAGCGTGGGTCACGCGTTCGTGCCCGAGCACGCACTGAAGGCAAATATGTTGCAGAAGATTTGCATAGGTCGAAATGTCCAACGGCAGCAGTGAGGCGTTGCGGAGCTTATCAAGGAAATGTGTGACAACCCTCACCCCAAAGTCAGTCCCCTTATTTTTGCATTCTTTCATCAGCCTGCAAACGCAAGGGCAGATTGACTTGGGATGCTGTTTACTTGGCTGATTTAATAAATTAGCAGCAGACATGCACCTTCAGTGTCCGGCACCTTCAGTTTCCTCATGTGTTGGAAACGGCTGGAGATACGTTTTGCTCCTCTATATGGAGGACAAAAAGCAAACTTTTACGGATCACTTTTATTAGGTACCTTTTGTCAGAAGCTGAACAAAGTTAATGGTATTTGTGCCAACACTTTGGCAGGTTGTGGCCTGCTTCACTCTACTCTTGTTTTACTCTTGTTTTACTCTTGTTTTACTCTTGTTTTACTCTTGTTTTACTCTTGTTTTACTCTTGTTTTACTCTTGTTTTACTCTTGTTTTACTCTTGTTTTACTCTTGTTTTACTCTTGTTTTACTCTTGTTTTACTCTTGTTTTACTCTTGTTTTACGATATTTTCCTCCCCTACTACCTGTCAGTGAATGCTTTCCCTCCGTCTGTTAAAATTATGAATAATTCCCAGCTTTCTCATGTACTGTCACCTTGAAGATATTTATAAGCTCTGATCCCGTCCCTTTTGAGTCAAGGCGGTGCCACCATTTCTATTGCAGTCACATAAGCCTCGTTGTCCATTTTCAGGGTTCAGCAGTGGAAGTTCTGTCTGGGCTGGAATTTGGAAAGTGGAGTTTCAGATTAAGAGGAATTAAAAAAAAATCAAATACATCTATTAACTGTTATACTTACGGAAGAGCAAGGGAAATGAACTCTTTTAGCTGCAGTCTGGCTGCTTTTTGTAAGTTAGTTTTTGTAAGTCAAATGAGTTTCAAACAGTGCAACCCTTCTGCTTTTGCTGCAGCTGCTATCCCCTCAGCATCTTGATCCGCACGATGCACGTGTGCAGCCTGGGGAAGGGAGTGCGCGTTCAGACGCTGCAGCGGTCTTGGTGGGCAGCCAGCTCTGGGCCAAAATAGTGTAGGCTAAAAGATATGAAGACTGTAAAAGCTGCCCCTTTTAGGACAAATCCTACAGTTTCTCTGAATCCAGCCATGGTCAGTGCTTGTAGGCTCTTCTGCTCTCCGTGAATGGAGAGGAATGCCAGGCATAGACCCCAGGAGTAGTTTGTGTTTGTTTTAAAGGAGGTTGTTACAGTGAGATCTGATGTATTTAATGAGCACGTGCTTTTCTGATTCATCATTTTGGATCTGTGTTTATTCATATGACAGCCTAGGTTACCTTCCCTCTCCGCTCCCCAGGACATCATGCTATTGGTGAGAAATGCTCAGACTGCCAGTAGTGTCCGCGAGCTCAGGGGACACGAGTGTCCTCTCGGGAGGGCTGAGGGGGTGGCTGGCAATGAGAAACACCTCTGCTCAGTGCTGCAGCAAAATGAGACACAAATCAAATGCTTTCTCACTCAGTGGGGAAACTCAGAGGGCTCCATTGCTGACCAGATGTGCTGAGTACCAGAAGGGGAAGGTGGGGGGGAAGGCATATGCCAAGGGATCCACTGATTTCCGTCCAATGTGGGATGAACTGGTAGCTGGGACATGATTAGAAGCCATAAAAAATGAGGGATATTGGAGATGGGTTGAGCTGGACTCTAGCTGTCAAAGACAGCCTGAAAGTGCTGCAGTGTGTCTGAGGAGTGAAATGAGTCAAGTAGCACTAAATCTAGGAAGGTTTTGCATCTACATCAGAAAAAAAAAAATAGATATTTTTCACTTCTTTCTTTGTCTACACTGGTGGGAATGCTGCTCTGGTGACTGCCCTGAGGACCTCCCCTCAACGTGCTATTTCACCTCCACCTTGCTGCCCTGCTCCCTCAGGGCAAAATGGGATGAAGGAGGGCTGGTGCTCTTCTCCAGATACGGGAACTGGGGCTACAACTGGAGTTTGGGGTTTGCTGCTGCTCCTAGTTTTTGATGAGGGACTCTTCTGTGTCATTGTTCAGACTGCCCTGTGCATCTTCCAAAGCCGAGATCCAGAAAGTGCAGATACGGTGCTGGCAACAGTGGGCAACTTCTGCTTAGAGGATGATGGACCTGTCGAGATCTGAGGAAGGAGGATTTTGGAGCACTGCAGTGAAACAGGCAACTGAAAATATCCAGGTACATTGCAAGAGGGTGAAAGAGAGGGCCGAGACAGACGTTGGGGAGGGCAGGATGCTTTCTCTGAGTGAGAGAGATTAGACTCTCAGGATGGGCTTGCAAATCCTCAGTTGTTCAGTGCAATTCACTGAGGATAAGCAGTGTTATGGAAAAGGTGTCGCACGTGAAGCAGCCGCTCTGTGCTAATGCTAAGGATATTTATCTTGTTGGTGCCTTGCTGTCTTTGATTTCCCCAGAAACAAAGTGAATCCCGTAAGGCATTTCTTTCTCTCGCCTTCCTCCTGAAACGTGATTATTTGGAGGGATTCAGGAATCACGTAGTTTAGAAAAAGCTTCCTAGGGGAAAGCAGCTTGCAGAGCCAGGCATGCCAGCTTCTGTCTGCTATGTGCTGCACCCTGAGACCGAGTCAGGAGCACACTGGGAAATACTGATCTGGTGCTGTGGCGAGTGCCTGCAGCTCCATGGTAGTCCATAGGGATTCAAGCCACCAGAGGGTCTGAAGCAGCAGCAAAACACGGTAGCAGAGGACTGAGGGTGTAGCTAGCAAGAGGTAAATCCTTGCCCTCCCTTCTGTTTCCTGTAGCATCAGTTGTCCAGCCTCGGATTTTTCCTGCTGCTGGGTCCTATGTTCAGCCAAGACAGACAGACCTGGCCTCCCGGCAGCAAGGGAAGTGTGAGTCCGAACCAGATCTCAGCCTGTGTCTGGAGCAAAGCTGCTGATGTTCCCAAGGAAATCCCTGTGCCAGCACGGCAAGGCCCCATGCCTCGGGGCTGTTGCAGTATGAGAGATTTGGCAGCGTGACAAACAGGAGAGAAATGGGGTTGATGGAGCAAGCGTGTACCCCTGAATTATAACCTGATCCTTGGTTACCTTAAGGACAAAATGGAGGTTGAATATTTTTATTTTTATCTTTTATTCTTTTCCACAGGTCGTAGCAATGCTCTGCTGCTTCTCATCCAGACCGTCGGGGGCTGCATGACCCTGGCTGTCCCAGGCCCTCCTGTCCTTAGGAGATGGCAGCAGGCTTTGCAGCTGGGACTTAAATCCATGTGCTAGCTGAAATGCCAATAACACTTCCCTTTGAGTCAGTGTCTCTGTGGGAGTGTTCTCCAATATAACTTTGGTACTGTAAATACTAGAGATATTTACCTTCTGTTTCAGGGGAGTGAGGGCTTTGGTATTCCAGCATGATATTTATTTCCTTAGCTTGGCTTAGCCTTTATTGGCTCTGGGTTGTTGGACAGGGGGGAAGGGGAGCGGTAGCGGATTTCTGCTTGTTTTCTCTAAGGTAGATGAGGTATGACCCGTGCAAGCAGATGGCTTTGGAGAAGACTGTCTCCAAGGAGCACTGCTGACATTGGATGTGGCAGAAGTCACAGTGCAGAAATATTAGCAGCAAAATCACATTGCAGATGTTATCCTCAACTCCCCATTAATTTCCTCCCTCCAGAAAGGCGCCTCTGATTAACGCTTGTAGCATAAGAGACAGAGACTGTAATACATGGCGCTCATAAGCAGAGAATTTGTCAAACACAAACACTGCCGTTGAGGCATACGTTGACCCAGAGTCTTTTGCAGCTGTTTGCAGAGCGATGGTCCACAGCTCTCGTGGGCCAGCACAGAGCTGGAGGTGGTTAAAGACAGCCTGGGGATTGTCCCAACAGAGGGCAAGGCCAGAGGAAGGTCCCCTCCCTAGATTTCTCAAGGCCTGTTAAGTTTTTGTTGGTTTTTTGTTTGTTTTTTTTACAAAATATGCTCACCAGAATCTTTTCCATTTTCTATAGTCATACATTTTCAGAGCTCACCAAAGAATAGACAAGTTCCTGAAAACTAAATACATTTTTTACCAAAACCCAGATATCTTTATATCTTCCCCCTTCCCAGTTCCCCATTACAAATGCAGAACACTTGGAAGAGAAACCAAAAATGCCTCTAGATTTTTAATTTTGGTTGAAAAGGCCATTTGTTTGTTTTGAAGGGTTAGTTTTCACTATTATTTAGAAACAGTAGCCCAAAGTAAAGCACAAAGTTTAGGCTTGACCTGCCTACACAACATATTACCATGCTGATCTTCTATCAGCCCTGACCACCGGCGGCCTCTTGCGTGGCCACAGAAGGTGGGTGCAGACTCGGTCCCGCACTGCAGAGCGGGATGGAGACATGTCTGGGTGCCACTGACTTTCTCATCCTGACCTGCACCCTAAGAATTTTTCCTGAAACACATGGCTGAAGCGAGAAGGGCTCCTGGGCGAGGCTGAGATGCTGCAGAGACACCAGGTGATTTACCCGCTCACGCAGGGAGCCAGCGGCAGTGCCAGAAGGTGAGTCAGGTCTCCTCTGCTCCTTAAATTTAGACTTGTCAGCCCTCATCTCTCTCCGCAGCTTTGTGAAGCGTAACAGGATCCAAGGTAGTTACAAAACAATGTCAAAGGTGTGAAAATTATTACCATAAAAATACATCTGTGTTCTGTAGTAATGCCTTGAAATGCTACAGAGCTCTTGGAGACCAGAAGGGTGGCAGCTGGCTGCCGGAGCGTGTCTTGCATGGACTTGGAGGAGAGAGGTCTGCTGAAATGGTAGGATTTTCTTTCCTTTTAAAATCATTATTGTAGGCAGTTAGAAAAAAGCAATTCTCTTTCCCATGTGATGCAGATCTCAATCTAGCTTCTAAATCCCTCTAACCTGATTAAGGCCTTAAGAATTTCAATGGTTGAAAAATATGAGGGTTTTTTTACATAAATATCTTCGATTAATGTCCCCAGTGCAGCAAATAAAATTAGGTGCCTAAGTCTTATCTTGAGAAATTCAAATAGCTCAGCCTGTAGGGATCATTCAACCCTACCAAAGGCTTTAACATAAGTATATAAATATAGTTTACATATACATAAAGCTTACATACATATGTGTAAATGTAGTTTATGTATAATGGCAGTTTACAGCCAATCTTCAGGAGGGATTTTCTTCCTTTTTATGAGGTGTAGCTGGGCAAACAGAGCCTGATCTAACCCAGGCAGTTTTAAGATGTCTGTTATCTTTGTCATCCTTTGGATCACACCTTCGCTAAGGGGAGGTGAAGCTCAGGCATACGGATGGTGACTGCAAAGATGCATCTTCATCTACGATAACATTTACTTTATAACGCATACTAGACAGTGTTAGTAGAAAAGAATACAGAGATCCAGAACTCTGATAAATGCATGTGGCATATATTTTCCACTGGAAGGGAGTGTTGCAATTTCTACCTAAAGTTACTGTGCTTTTGTGGCCTGCTAAGTCCTTGTGTTTTTGTTTGCCGTACTCTGCTTTCTTGGTGCCACTCGACAAAGGGATATGTCCACCCCAGCTTCTCACCTGCACTGTGCCAGCCACAAGGCTCACTTGAGCTCCCAGAGTTGTGTCCTCTCTCATGGTGGGGACAGAGTGGAGATGGATCTTGGCAATCGCCACCTGGTGAAAGCAGGAAGGGACAAATCTGGCCAGCTTTGAGCCCTGCGTTGGATCTGGCCTGGGCCCTGGGGACCATGAACCTTGGGGAGCCACCACTCCCAGCAAGGAGGGAATGTTGAACTTCCTTGGCAGTAGGAGACCATGATCATCTTGCTCCTTCTGTATTGACTTCTTCACTACCCCTAGGGGTACAGCCCCGGAGTTTGGCCTTGGAGCGTGGTGCATCCAGCATGTCCGCAGAGCATGGTGAAACCCAGAGCAGGAGGGAGGAGCTGCCCAGGGCGAAACGGATGTTGTACCAGAACAAGCAGTGATGGGTGGTTTTGTTGCTCTCCATGCTTTCCCTTCCCTGCTTCCTAACACTTTGTGGAGTTGTAAAGGTCAGAGCGTTTGACTTTTCAGAAATACAGCGTGGTGGCAATTGTTAAACCTGCTTCCTTTCAAGCACCAACAGCCCCTGCAAAATTACGTGTTAACTGAATATATTTAGAAGCAGATGGTGAAGCAGAAAGCAAGCACTGGAGAGCGGGTGAATGCTGCAACCGGAGCGCTGTGGATAGGTCTCCGCAAAGCTGAGGCGAGTGGCCAGGGCTGTCCTGCAACCTTGGGGCAGGGTGTGTGGACAGGGTTAGTGTCTGCACACAGGGAGGGGAAGGAGGGTGAGAAGGTGGTGACAGCTCTAGTTGGGATGTGTCTGCAGGGTCTCTTGTGCTGCCTGTCCCCCCAAAACCTGCCCGTACCTCCCCGGCAGAGCGTTGGCCAACCCAGGCAGCGCTCCCTGAAACCAGCCCAGAGGAATTTGGTTGATTTGGGTTGGTTGGTGTTGACACAACCTCCAGGTACATCCTACTGGTCTGATCTGAAGAAGCAAACCCAACAGATTCCTGTTACAATGCACAAAGTGGACACCACCAGTCAATCACACATCTGGATTATTTAAAGCATTGGAGTTACTGGTATGTTTTCAGCTGGCCCACAGTGCCACTTGCATTTTGGCAGCACAAATGCAAATTGTAATTCTGCCAATGAGACAAATCTTTGCGTGTGCCCTGGTGCATTCAAAAGTACAAGTTTCCTCGAGACATTCCTGGTTGCAACTACGAGATCAATGATAACAATCAACGATCGCTTTTTGAAAGTCAAAAGATTCTGGCTCACTTGTCTTCTCCCATGGAAAAATACTAGGATATATGATCTCGGTATGTGGTGGTAACAGTGGAGGAGCTATCGACAGAAAGAGAGAATACTCCTGAGGATGCTTGCTAGCTGGCAGCTGAAAACTCGTCTGCTGAGCTCCCTTTTGGGTAACCAAAGGAGGCTGGCTGTTAGCAACGGGAATTCAAAACTGTACCCAAGAACGGTGCTGAGTGCTCTTCCTCCAGTGTGGGAATACCAACTGGCTGCCTGTTTTAGTGAAAGGAGGGCCAAAAAAAGACGACGACCATGGGGAGGAAGAGGCAGATGCAGGAGGGAGAAGCGTACAACGCTGGAAGTGATGAAGCGGAAACACCGCTAAGAGCGGAGGAGAAAACCAGAATGGTGCCTGTCCCGGGAAGGGAAGGGGAAGGCAGCACGAGCTGCAGCCCAGGAGAGCGAGAGGGTTGGATGCGGCAGAGAGGTGAAACAAGGCAGGCCCAGCGGGTTTCAGCTGTTGCAATGAGGCAGGAGGGCACAAGGTATAAAGCAATGCCAAAGGAGGGATAAAAGCAGGTAGCAGAAACCGAGTAAGTCTGTTCTCCGGCAAAAATTACAGCAGGGGTAGGCTGCTGTGCTTTTGCCATCCAGCTATGCTAGGAAGTTCAGAAAGAGATCCTCATGGACGTAATTTAACAGCCTTTTGGTTGACCTGAAATCTCCAGATTATTCACAAGCATCTTGAAATGCCGGGGCTGAGTGGGGGGGGGTGGTGGTTTTGTTAAGACTCTCTCACTTCTTGTACTGTCTTCACATCTGAGATATTTATGGTAAAAATAATTCAGTTCAAATACAGTTGTGTCTGTCTTTAAGAAATCAAAGTTGCTGAGATGCCCAGGGCTGTGACAGAGAAAGCGTTACAGAAGTGCAGGCAGAAAGCTGCTGCTGTAGGGAGGCAAAGAAATGGGGAGTTAAATACAGAGTTAAATACAGAAACCAGCTCCAGCACCGCACTTCCACCCAGCTCCTCTCTGCTGGGCCTGCGGTAAATCAGCATGCGCTCCCGACAGCCCCTTCCGATATATTAATTAGCGCGGCACCCTAACAAGGGTGAGAATCGTGTTTCAGCGGTGATAAGCTGAGCCTTTCTGTTTGTTTCAAGGCAGGCTGCCTTGTACGGAGCTTTCAGCCACTGTTGCGACAAGAGATGGAGGTGGATGGTGGAAAACCGGAGTAGCTCTGATCTCTGGGTGGAGAGACGGGAGGCTGTCAAGGTGCGCTCTCTGCATGCTGGCAAAGCGGAGCGAGCCAAAACGTGGAGACGTCCCCCAGGAGAGCAGCAGCGAGCTCTCCAGAGAATTCCTGCAACAGCCTACTGCTTTTTAAATCTGGTCAATAAACATTAGATGAAATGGATGTTTCTTTGTCAATGTGTTTATCTGAACTTCAGTTGCACTCAGCACTAGCTCGGAGCCATAAAATGTTTTGTGCTGGTTTTTAATAAAGAGGAACTTTAATTAGCTTATTAAGAATTGACCATTCTCTCCCAGTACGTGAAAATCAAAATCTGTCAGTGCAGTTCAATGATGATTTCTTGTATCCTGACGATCAAAGGGCCCAGCACTGCTGCTGAGATGGTCCAGTGTACGCAAACTCCCGTCACGGTGAGGGCATTTTCATGTCTCCTACCTGCAGACGCTGTCTGTCCAGTGTCGCTTCGTGAATGGGATTCGGAGTACAACAAATGCGCCTGAATGAAACCCCAGCTTTTGGGTCTGGAAGTGGAGTGCTGAGCTCCTCTTTGGGATTAGAGTTGGGTTTAAAAGCAACCATAGGGGTAGGATGATGTGTTTGGGGGTGGCTTGCCGCCTCTGCTGGGGTTAGGAAATGAAGAAACCTACAGCATTGCCTCCCAGCCTAACCAGCTTCAATCAGATATGGGAGACCAGGGAGGTGAAGCACAGGCAGTGCTGACCCTGAACTTGTGCTGTTTCATACTAGACTGTGCACTGGCAGCTCAGCTACCTGAAGGGAGACTTGGTTTTGTGACTGTGGCCAAATGACAACTGCACAAACAAAGTAGAAATGCTGCTGAGCGGTTTGATGTTTTATCTGGGCTTCCCGAGACCTTTCTCTTTAGTGACTCAGGCTCTTGTCCTTCACATGCTCAGAAAGACGTGCACACAAAGGATGTTCAGGCAATCTGCTTGTGGCAAACTTGCTTGCTTTTTTTTTTTTTTTTTTTGTTATTAATCCCACTAAGCCAACCAGTATAGATTTTACTGAAGGGGAAAAATTGCTTGTTGCTATCCAAGCAATGCAACCTAATAAAGTCTCGGAGTCAGAAGATGTATTTACCAGCTATTAATCCACCTCCTCCCCTAAAACCAAGCACCATAACCTGAACAAGACACCTCTCTGCCCTGCAGCCCAGGTGATTAAAATGACGACTCCTTAAGGATCGAAACTTGCATCAGCTCAGAGGAAGCCCTCCACTGGACAACCCATAAGCCCTTCCCTGGGGACCACATTGCGGAGCAGCTCAGTGCAGCAGAACTCAGCAAGGGGTGTTTGAACTGGCTGCAAGTCATACGAGCGACAGGACTGATGAGGAAAGACCTGCTTTAGGGGCTACCATCACCTGTTACTTTTCACAGAGCTCATCAGAGAAGGATATTTCCTCCTCTTAAGTATCATGGGAGTTAAATATGGCATTGGTGGTTGTGGTTTTTCACTTGTTGCAAGCACCGGTCCAAGGGGCTAGTATAAAAAGAAACAAGCTTATATTCAAGATCTAATTTAGATCATAAATCCTCTGGTGATCATGGCCAATGCTCCTCTCCTCTCTATGCAGCTCTGAGCACCAGGGTCCTCCTCCAGAAACACAACGTCCAGAAGCTACTGAAGGGCTGGTGTTAGTTAACCGGTAATAGCGGCAGGAGCCACAGAGTCTGCGAAGCAAAATCAATGGAGCAGGATCTAAAAGCTGTACTAAATAACTCCTCAATAATCATAAATCTTGTTACCAACGGCTCTCAAGCTGCTTTACAGTGGAAATGATGCCCTCGCTTTGTGGAGGCGGAAATTCAAGCATCGAGGAACGAAGCGATCGTTCCTAGAGATGCAGGAGAGAAAAAAGGGTCTGGATTTCTGGGTCGGTGTGTTATCTGCAGGGCTACATTGCCTCCCTCCCGTGACCAAGCGAATTGGCATGGGAATAGCCTCCTGGCCATTTTCTGCTCTCTGGTGGGTGCTTTAGGGAAGCATTTCCCTCTGGGCCCTGCTGAGCAGTGCTGGGCCATGGACACCAGCCAGGATGATGCTGAGCGGCACCGGCGGAGCGGGTTTGACACGGGGCTCATGGTCAGAGGCAGACGTCTTCAGCCAGGAGCCTGCCTAATGGGTTTTGTCTCTTCTGGACTGGTCTCTGCACATGCAGGAGAAGCAGAGCCGTCTATGCATGGTTTAAAGATCTGTTTTGCAGCAAGTGATGGGAGCAGCGGAGCTCGGGAAAAAATGTTGCCCGTTACACACGTGCAGCAGTCTGACTCTGTCCCTGCTCCCTTTTCACAGCATTTATCTCAATGAAAAAGGCAGCTTTTGTCTTAACTTATTTAAAAACACATCAGGCAGGGAATAGAGAATATCCGCCCCTCTGCTCTTCCCCCAGAGCCCCCCACAGGGTCTGGCCGAGCCCCTGCAAGAGGCAGTCTCCTCCCTGCATTACTGATGGGAAACAGATGCCTGATCTAAACGTGGGGTTGTAAGCAGCGGCGGATGGTAGGGGCTAAAGTTTCCCGGAATGACTTCTGGTGCAGGGAGAAATTCAAGTGGAAAATCCAAAGTGCAGGGACCCAGTTTCAAACCAGAGTCTTTAACTCTCATCTTACCCCCTTTTTTTTTTTCTTTTTTCTTTTTTTTTTTTTTTAATATTGAAGTCTGTTAATTGCTTAAACCAGCATTTACCTGATGTGAGGTAAAGAGGACAAATTAACTTCTTCTAAATCATTGTGGTGTGATGAAACAAGAAACCTTTCCCCCAGCGACATGCCTCACGGCTTCAGAGTTTGTGTTGAGGGCAAAGAAGAGGAAACCACAGGCTGTGACTCTGCTGGTGTTTGAACGAGGATGAGGGTGAGCTTTTGCAGTAAAAAACTGAGCTTTTGGCTTATCGCAAGGGCTCTCCGCTCTGCCTTGGCTTTGCATCAGCAGAGGGCAGCAGAGATTGGAAGAAAACATTGCTAGGACAATCCTGCAGCAGTGGCCAGAAAGGGGGAGAACAATGTTCCCCTGTATGTTCGCATGAGCAACCTGCCTGTGCTGGGTGGGGGCAGAGGTGGGGGCAGAGGTGGGGGCACGTCCCCCTGGTCCCTCGCCAGCGGAGAAACGCCGGCGTGGGCTCACCCCTGCACCGCGGACGCACTTTGAAGGAATGCAAATGTATTTCTGTCCTTCTGGCCTATGCTTTGCGCCAGGGTCTCACTCCTGTCAGCTGGCTGGCAGAAATATAGTGGTTAAATATTCGCAAGGAAGGCAAAAAGCAGTTCAGAATGACATCCGAGCCCCAGGTCCTGCTCTGGGCTGCGAAGAAATGCATGCAAAATGCTCGGTCCCTCTTGCCCAGCCGAGGCAAAAGCCTCGTGGAGGGACCTTTCCCCTGACAGCGACTTTTATTCACGGCGTGTCGGCAAGCTTCCCCTTGCTCTCCTTCTGCCGCAGCCACCGCCGTGCCCCCAGCCCCCGGGAGCAGCCCTTTGCTTCCCTTACGCCAGCAGACTTGTCTTTGCCTCTGACGTTCCCAGCGGCTTTCTCTCCGCACCCCTTCCTCACTTCGCGCCTTCCCCTCCGTGGTTAAAACCTGCAGGTTATAAAACCAGCAAAGGGACAGCGCGAGCCCACTCACGCACCAGGTTCTGTGCTCTCCTGCCTGCCCGGGGATGAACATCAGCAGCAAACACCAGACCGAGACGGCGCCAGGAAGCTTTACATTGCCTCCTTGGATTGATCTTGGGCAAATTGGCAATTGAGGGCCAAATTTTTCACGGCAGGGTATAACCACGGAGCAACAGGGAGTGCCAAAGCACATCACCATTATCCCATTTCTCAGGCTGCTGCAGAGAAGTAGACCCTGCACATTCCTTTCTGCGGGCATCGCCCAGCAAACCAGGCCGATTTTACCAGAAACCAAAATGAAGGGACTGGGTAGAGGTTGCCCCCAGCTCTGCTCCGTGAGCTGCCTGCTACCTCAGACACGGGATTTGCTCATAAAGTAATTCAGCTTTATGGATGGGGAAAGCTACTTGCTGGACCGTGACTCCCCAAAACAGGATTATCAGGGGTTCAATTATTTGTGTTGTATTGCAACTATTACTATTAACTTAATTAATTGTAACTTATTATTCTTAGAAGCTCCAGTGGAAGGCAGGCACCAACATTTTCTTTTCTTTGGAGTGAACCTCTCACTGAAGCAAAACTGCCTGCCGAGGACTTGCAGGTACACACTTGGCATATATTTGAAGGATTAAACAGTCTAAAATATCCACTGGGCTGCTGACTGCTTTGGCACGGTGTCTTGCCCGTTGAGATGTGACTTTCACTTGTGCCTTTCACTTGTGCTTAATTTTTTTGGCTTAGTTTATTGCTTCCAGGCAAATTTCTGACTGTTGTCAGTACCCCAGGCAGAAAACCCAGTGAAAAAGTACTGATGTCTCAGCTGCTGTCGCCTCAGCTTTTTGGAATTGTAAGGCACTTTTTACCACGAAAGGAAGGAGCAGGGTGTTTCTTGCCTCGCTGCGCTGTGATGGTGCATACCGGGGTGGCATCCTTCCTCCTGCTTCTCCCACGCTCACGAGGAGGCCTTTGTGCTGGTCCTGCTTAGACGAGAACGTACTTTACGCGGGGAGGGAACGGGCAGCCCACCGAAGTGTGAAGGAAAGCCGGGTGATCAGGTGTGGTGCTAAAGCATGCTGGTACTGTCCAAAGCCTTTCCTGCGTGATTTCTTTTTTTTTTTTTTCCACCCCTAGTGCCTCTTTACTGCGATACTCACGAGCGGTCCCTCGGTACGGGCCTCCAGACAAGAAGTGCGCTCAGCACCGCACAGTTTCTTGCTGCAGCTGAGTTTCAGACTAAGAATGTTGGCGGCTGAAGGTGTGCTGAAGACAGGGGTGCTGGAGAGTTTCTCAGGCGTGCTCTGTACACGGTACCTTGCTGGGCCCCGAGTTGCAAGATAAATGACCCGCTCTGCTAGACGGGGAGGCACAGGCGGTCGAATGCTGCTTCCTGACCTCTTAGAAAATGTTTTGAAAATTGGGGGCAGGTTTTTAAATCTAGGAGTCGAGCAAGGATCTTGCCTTACACCTCTTCCAGCACGGGTAAGCGGTGAAACTGTACACCAGGGCTCCCCAGCTAGCACCAGGGCCGAAACCAACAGAGCTCCACCGGTGGGGCTTTACACACCATCCCACTCTTCTGCCGAGGGCTCAGCCCCGGCTGGGAGTGATCCAGCCTCTCCCAAGCACCTGAGGCTGCTGCAAATGCTCGTCAGTAGTAGTTACCATCCAGCTTTGCAACGTTTGATGGTGATGGATCAGACATGTGGTGAGCAATTGTTTGTCTTCCCCGACTGCAGAAGCATGTAAACAGCAAACAAGTAAACAGAATCATCCAAAGTCCACGGCTTTTTTGTTATTTATTTTAGAGAAAACTATTAATGGCAATTCTGAAATTCTGTTAGAACAGAGACATTAAGGATGGAGTTTCTTTTCTTTTTCATTACAACCCTATCTGGAGCTTGAAGGGAAATGGTCAGTTTTGAAGTTTTGATTACAAGCTTCATCAAAATTTTATTTAAGAGGAAAATATTCCAATGTTTTTCAGTGTTCCCCCAGCAGATCTTGCTGTGAATGCTCAAGGCTCATTTCAAAGTTGATTTCTGTAAACAAAGCAACATGCACCTCTGAAATTCATTTTCGCTGAATATTTTTTATATTCAGGAATACTTCCCTCCTGTGGTTGTTCGCCAAAAGCACACTGCACAAGGTTAGGAGCCTGGCCTCAGCAAATTCATCTTTAAAAAGATGCAAACCAGTGTTTCAAATGTGGGCGGCGCCTCCCTCTCCGTACGCAGAGGTCTGACTGTCAGAAAGTGGGTATTCCTTGCTTGCTGAGAAATTAAAACCTGTTTGCCCAGGCAGGCTTTAAGAGGTGCACACAAGAGAGACTACAAGAAGCCACGGAGCTGTCAGGCTGGCCAGGGAAAATCCCAGCTGTTGGCAACTGACAGCCAATTCAAGTCAGCTGGGAGAGGGAGAGCCGTGCACCTTTATAGAGGCGATCCCCTCAGCTGGGACAGGAGGGATTGGTGGGGGAAGCAAAGGGATAAGTGGCTCTGGCAAGTGCAGGGGGCAACGCTGCCAGGAGGAGTCAGGTATTGTGAAGGGGGGCTGAAAGGCAGGAGGGGATGAAAGTTGTGATGAAATGATTCTCTAGCTATTTCTTTGGTGTAATGGTTGTATTTGATTTCTTTTTTTTTTCTCTCTTTAGTAGCTGCCAGGTCACTCTGGCCCATCAGATAATAACTGCTGACAGGCATTTAGAATTCATAGGCAGTTTGAAGCTACTTTTGGCTCGTGTGTTTCTGGTTGTCCCTCTGTAATGGCTGTACAGCTCAACAGCAGCTCCCTGTGACGTGCTAGGCTGCTTTTCCCACCTTTAGTCACCAGGTAGGAGCTGGATTGCACAAAATTAGCAGGCTCCCGCTGTTATAAGCTGCTTTTTGCCTTTCTAAAGCTCTCCCAGCTCTTCCTTTTGGGGCACCTGGACTCCACTTCTCCTGTAAGCAGCATGTCATAGGCTGTAGTAACTAGACAGGTGTAGCAACCCCCTAGTGTTTGATTTCCCTGGGAGCCCCTGTGCTACAGGAGAGGAACTGTTGGGTTGTATGAGCGCTGCTGGTGATAGGAGAGGCCTTACTTGCCCCACACTTTCAGTAAAATCACACTCAGCAATACTCTGTTGTTTTATTTCACTATTTCTCCTTGGTTTTGGTTTTTTTTTCTTTTTTAATCTTCTGGGGGTCTCCAAAGATTATAATGGCAACATACTGTGGCTTAGCCTTGTCCCAGTCAAGTTCATTTTGGAGAAGAAGGGGGAAAGTGGAGCCCTTACTTGAGGATGAGGGAATCCTCCTTCCTTCAGCCCTTTAAAGCTGATTGAATTCCTCTTGGTGCAACTCTTCCCTGATCTGTTGTTACAGATGAGATGTTCCTTGGAGCTACGGCAAGGGATTTGTAGCAGTAGTAAGGCTAAATTAAATTTCCTGGGGTTGAATCTCAAACAATTGATAAGCTGGGCTCTTCAGGAGCCATTCAAAGGTCCTAAGCTGTAACCTTATTTATTACCTCCACTGCACTTACAGCAGCTCAACAGTTCCACTTTGTACCGCCTGTTTTGCATTAGCAGAGGAGCACAGATTGCTGTGACTAGAACAATATTTGTGCTGCAATTTGCCTTCCAAAAAAAACAATTGTGAATGGTAAATGCATTTTAAAATGGGGAGAAAAAGCATGTTCTTATCTTTTGGTTCATAAATATGTATTTCATGAAACATAAGGTAAACTGGGGAAAAAAATACCTGTACTGGGTGTAGGAAGGCTGTGAGATAATCTCTGGACAGAGGGGAGAGGACTTCTTGTCAAATGTGTCTTGTTTTGTGGCCTTTACTGAAGCTGTATTCATGTTGTCCCACCAAAGCGATGATTTGTTGCACTGCTTGCTTAGCATAAGGTAACTCTGATCGTGTCTTTCTCCGAGATTAACAGTGATAGTAGAGCAAGCTGGTGAAACTATAATAGCGGCTTAGAGAAGCCTGAGGGACAGCGGAACTGCACAAAGGGACGTGTGGCACATGTTTGCATTTTGGGTAGAATGGTGTGTGTTGGTGGGGTGGGGTGCATGAGGGAAATGGGGAGTTAGGGGTGCGTGAATCCAGCTGTCCCCATGTGTGAGAAGAAGGGACACTAATGGTGAGGTGCTTGGGGGAAAAAAAAAAAAAACAAGTAGCAAATAAAACCAGTTCAGTATGGGCCTGAAGCAGCTGATGTTCACCAGGGTCTCTTCTGCTGAGTATCTCTTGGTGCACAGTTACTATCGTGTCCTGCAGTGTTTGAAGAATTTTGAGCCTGTTACTCAGCACTGAGGCTTCCTGTGTAATGAGGAGCCTTTGAAAGACACTCTGGAGTTAGAGAACTGAGTTTTGAGCACATAAAGGTGTGCCAGTGGTTATCCACAACAGCAATACCCAGCCCCAACTAATTTCATGTGTTTTGCAAGTGAACTTAAAACAGCATGTGTTGGAAATCAGGGGATGAGAAATGTAATTGCCTGTGTTCTGCAATGGATTGGCAGGTGAAGCTCTTTTGGGTGTCAACAGCAGCTAGCCTCAGCTACCCATATCAGTTTGAAACAATCCTTGAAGCTCTTGCAAGCATCTTCAACTTTAAAGGCAAATGGCTGCAGGTGACTAAGGCTAGGTTACAGCCTGACTGTGAACCAAATCTAAAATACAACTCACCTAGACTTAGGTAGTGTAGATGGGCAGAGTTCATCTTTCCTTTTCCTTTCAGTGTTGCTGCCTTCTGCCCGCTTCATTTCCCTGCATTGGTTCCCCCCTTTGATTTCTTACTCTCTTGTGCTACCTGCCTCAAGAGATTGAGTCACAGTCAGAATCTGTTTGAACTCCCACCTGCAGATTTCCCTGTTCTCGGTATGTTTTCTGACATGCAGCTGATTCAACTTTCCAGAAAGCGCTCTCACTTGGGAGAGTGGTGCTTTGCTCTCTGTTACTGAGGTCTCTCTGTCTCTTGGTACCCTTTAACACCATCCACCGAATATCACTCGGCTTTTCCATGACCAGTCCACCAGCGCAGATTCTTTCCCTCCCTCACAGCTTGCTCCCAGCTCTTTACTCAATACCCTTCCTTCTGCTGATGTCAATTTTGAGCTCTGGAGCTTTATCCCTCAACTCCCCTTGTGACATCTGCTTTCACATCCCTAAAAAATTCCTATGCCGCTTTGTGCAACGGACTCTCCTACTCCACTTTGGGTGTACAAGTGGGGAGTCTCTAAACATGGACTCCTCACCACACTTGAGGAGGACAATCTTGAAAGGTGCTTCTTGACTCCAGCCAAACCCCTCAGTTTGCTCTGATATCTGCCTCTGCTACCAGGACCTGAATGAATGGACTATTCGTGCAAAAATGTCTTCTGGGCACCGGGCTTCTTGATGGGGTGTTAGATACCAAAACACCATTAAAGCTGGTGTTAGGTGCTTATTATACTCAATTCTCTGAAAATGCCCCAAGGCACTTATTTTTGCGTTATGTAAATAAACACACAGATACCATTGCCTTTCTCATAAAAATGAGTAGAGGAACTGTAGGGAAGGCTCAGACATGCAACAGTGATGCCGTTTATCATTTGAGACCCTCAGCAGACAGCACTGAAGCCACTCAGTTGACAAGGTCTTCATGCTGAGGCAGACTCTGAAAGCCCTAAACAATACCACAGCCCCGTAACAGCAGCAGCAGAAAGCACTAACCTAGCTAGCCTGAGACAAACAGCTGGGAGTGGGGACAGAAATCCCAGGGACAGGGAGTCCTGTGTAATATCTCATGCCTGTTTGGTAAAAGCTGCTTTCTCTGGCAGAAGATGAGCTGTCGTCACAACTGCGTGCCGTCGCGTTGTGCGTGATGATGCTTTGTCTCGCCTCTTCTGTGGCTTTGCACTGTGCTCCTGCAGAAAGCCAGTCCCGGGCTGAGGGCTGGATGAGAGATGGGGCGGTAGCTTGCAAGGCAAGTCTGCCAACTCTCCGGGCAGCCTGCTATGGAGAAGACCAGGGAGCTGTGGAGAAGCCAGCAGGCCAAAGGAGCACAAGTATTGCTTTCTAGTTGGCCATCGTGTTGTGCACAGCTGAAGCACAACTATTCCCCCTCTCTTGCTGTGTGGCAGCGTGTGAAGGCTGTGAGAGTCTGCAGCCCGTTCTGGCTGTGATGAAAAAGCACACAGATGAAGCTCATGAGGATTTCCTGTGGGAACAGAAAATGGCCCCCTCTCAGCGCTCTCTTCTCCGAACAACCTGTTTGGAGGCTACTCACCAACAAGCCTAATCCTACAGTGCGATCCCAGCTGGTGCAGGAGACAGCCCCTTCCCCTGGCCAGCTAAGCTGGCCCCCTTTGCTTTCAAGTTCTTGTCAATCTGCTTACGGTTACCCCAATGAACACAAGCAGCAGAATTGGGTCCACACCCTAACGCAGCAGTAGCTACCCAAACGAGGAGTACTGCCACGGTGCTTCCAGAGCGGAGAGCTGAGCAGCTGGCTCTAACAGCAGAGAACTCTCCTTGCTATCTCCATGACATAACTCTGCCAGAAACATAGTTTTACCTTTATGGGATGAGTTTGGAGTTTCTGACTGTGCTGCTTGATTTTATTTTGACAGTTACTGTTTAGCACATTGACCCCACGCCTCTCCTCCTTTCAGAGATGCAGTTTTACTTACAGCCGCTCGTGGGCATCCTGCGCCGCCTTCTATGACTAACTTTAACACTCTTATTTGGTATTTGCAATCATCTGCAGCCAGCAGAAGCTTTATGCTGACAGGCAAAGATGATATGCTGATGTTTGAAATGGTATCTCACTTGCCTGTAAAGTCTTTCTTTATACTGAACTATTAAAATGCTAAACGTATCGGGATATTTTTTTCAATGTAAGAAACCTGTCATAAACTACTTGTGCACAACCACGCTCATACAAATAACATGTTCAGTAGTGGTAGTTGAAAATAGTGTCTCACTAGATAGATCTACTTGCTTTGCATTGTCCTGGTTATCTACGAAATGCCACATTTACATGTGGATGTGCAGCTGGAGTTAAAAAGGGGTCGTGGCACACAGTGTCATGCAGGCGGTGGTGGTGTCTTTAAGAATGTGATTGCGTAGGCTTTCCCCAAAAAGCTTCCACTCTGCTCTCTTCACACCTAGGCAAATCCAGGCACGGAAATGCTGTATCACACACATCAACAAGGGCAAAACTTGGTTCTTATTACAAGAAACGATGAATCGGAAGGAAAGAACCCAGTTTGAAGCTCAGGTTCCAGAGTTCAAGACTTGCAGTTAAAAAAAGAAGAGTATGTTTGAAAATTTTCAAAAGTAGCTGTACTCTTAAGCCAAGACAGCTCTTGAAGTCTCGCAATGTTAAAATAAATTTGAAGAATGGGTACTATCAAACCAGAAGCTGACTTAATTTGCGGTGTCTGTCTAGGCCAGTGTCATCTTCTCCCCTAAGGAACACGCACATCACCGCACCGGACAATCAGGGAGTGAAGTGTGTTGCTGGAAAACTTTATCATGTGCTGACAGTAATTAGCCAAGGCCTTGAAACACAAGGGATTGTTACCCCTTATGCGTTAGCTAACTAAACTCTTCTCACAATCTGTGTAAATATTTTTTTTGAAGTTTCTAAAGATAATTGGGCTAGAGGGTTCCACAGGCTATTTGCACATTGTAGAGCATTTAATGTCTGTGTGCTGCTTTCTCTTTTTTTTTTTTTTT